>CM076572.1:900986868-901286806 GCA_034641835.2 Pinus albicaulis | reverse complement strand
TCCTTAAATTTTATGTTTTTTTTAATGATTGAATTAAAAATTTTACTTTGTTTTTATTTTTATTTTTTTTATCTTCATATATTTTTAAATTTTAAGCTTTTAAATGTTTTTATTTTTTAAATTTATTTTTTTTCTTAAAATTTAGGTTTTTTTTTTAATGTTTGAATTTTAAAAATTAAAAGATGTTACTTCTATTTTTAAAAATGCCAAAAGTATGACATAATTTTTTTTTTTGTTATTCCAGCATCAACTGGTTTTGTTTTGAGGGTGTTTTTTCAATCCTTTTTTCAAGAAACAATTTTGTTTTTACCATAATTTTATAAAATGTTGAAATTTGACCTTAAAAAAAAACGAAGTGCGTTCTGGAAGACACACTTTTTTTTTTGGGTGTTTTTTCAATCCTTTTTTCAACAAACAATTTTTTTTTTAGCATAATTTTAGAAAATGTTGAAATTTGACCTTCAAAAAAAAACAAGTGCGTTCGTTAGGCATTTATGTTTTGTACCTGAAAATAGTCTCTCAATCAATCACATTCTCAATGCCAATTAACTGCACAATTTGGTTCCTTATATAATCAACAACTATTTCTATTGTAAGTGTGAAATTATTTGTTACTATTGAAAGTGTGAAATTTGTTATAAAATACATTTTCAATAAATAGAAATTGAAGATACCAAATATAATGTTTATGAAAGCTAGTGCAAATAAATATCAAAAATAAAAAACCATCTCATACATTTATTACACACCTTGCTTATGCCTTAATGTCACTAATATACACTTCATACGCGGCAAGTTTATGATGTAAAATAAATATGAATTGTTTGTGATGATGGAAATTATCTTACATGTTGTAAATAATAACTCTTAGTCCGAAAGTTTGTAAGGAAATTTTAAAATAAAAATTGTGCGGAGACTATGCTCAATTATCTTGACAAAAAAGCAATTTGATCGCTTGATTAGTCCCCACTACTATGTCACTGTCGATTATTATTTATCAATAGCCTAACACACATATTTGAGAAAATCTAGAGACACATACAAATTTTGTCAATCATTGCAAATTGATTCACTCTCTTATCTGTTAACCATACCTTGTCTTTGTTTACAAAGACATCAGATGGAAGTATGTGAAGAAAAAGTGTGAAGCGACGAATGTGTATGGAGGAAGGAAGATGCAAAAAAAAATAGCAAAACTTCCGCATATTCGACATAACACTTATGCATATTTCCCATCTTCTATACTTGTGCAACCAAAAATTAGCTTAAGCTAGGTTAACACGATTAATGATATGAAATTAAAAAAAAAAAAAAATAAATAAATAAATAAATAAATAAAATAAAAAATAAAAAATAAAAATAAAATAAATAAAAAAATAAAAAATAAATAAAAAATAAAAAATAAATAAATAAAATAAAATAAATAAAAAAAAAAAAAAATTGAAGGTTTCTTGAAAAGTTTTGCAAGATATTTTATGTCTTATGTGAAATGGATTGAAATCAAAAAATCACATAAACTTAATAATTTTAGTTAAGTTTTTTATATTTAAGCAGAGAAAAATAGACAACATGCAGCATCACAAAACAAAAATTTACGGCGAAGTTCACCCCTCTTTGGCTACATCTCCGGGTCCAGCTTCTAATGTTGGCCCTTTAAATTATATGCTCAAAATGTCAATTACAACAACATATAATGCTTAAATCATAAAAATAATGTTGTCATTGTATCCAGAACACCCAAAAATCCATGTGTAAACTCTTATTGGGCTAAAAAAGGATGGAAAATGGCCAAGATAGGCCTCTTTGTTCATTTCTCTCCTGTCCGTCCCACAAAATGACCAAACTGGAAAAACTGGAACTGGATCTTACTTTGGCGGAACCGCTAGGCGACAATCTGGCATAGGAATGATGAAAATTCCACCACAAACTATGAATTTTGTCAAAAATTTAACTTGAAACATGTGGCATATTTTTCTTCCCCTTTTAATAGTCATGTGGTGCTAAACGTGGCCAAGAGTGTGGGCTAGATGCAATACACCAGTTGGCTTCTGTGCTCTTGGTAATATGATAATTGATGTGGTTGTGAGCTAGGCACCACGCGCTGACCCTTCTCCTCAGCCCTTGTCAGTGATTGTATGCAATAAATGGAACCGGGGGATGGGCTAACCACCCACCCCCTTCGCTTCTGCCATATTCAGAATGATAACCATATAACTTGAGGTTGGCTCCAATCAGGAGAGCCTACCAGCCTGCGTTCCCCTAAACTGCCAATGATTATACAATAAGTATATAAGACCCATATAGTCATAACAAGTGGATCTGGTGGTGTAACAGTTTACTGTTTGGTTGTTCAATGTGAGGTCATGGGTTTTATTCCTGCGGGGTTGAATGAAAACCATAACAATTTTTTGATACAACCCTGAGGGCCATGTAGCACCCTCCCTTGGGAAACATGGCACCTCCCAATTGTTCCAACCAATCTTCACAAACTAATGAAAATTTTCCAAGTTGACCTGTACGATCATGCCATGTGTCATCATAGGATTTGCCTGTCCAACCATCATACATGCTCAATAAACCTACTAATGTCAATGCCATGTCACGATATGGTTTGTCCAATCAACCATGCAAGCAAAATTTTTAATTATTTTCCAAAAATTTCACAATGCGATAATTTTCACATATGGTTTTGGATTGAGGCTATTCAATTTTCGTTGGAATCAGAACAATGAGATCTAAAATTTGGCACTATTTTTATGAGATTTTGAGAAATTTGATTTTTGAGCATATTTTTTATCCCCTAGATCATTCCTCCCCATTGGAATATTTTGGAGCACCAAAATTCTATTTTCAATCAGCAAGTAAGTGAGGGTACAACTCCCTCACTTTCATGATCTCAATCCACCTTACTTTAATTCGATTGGTACCTTTGAGCCCCACTTGAAGATACTCCACATTTCCTCTACGTGAAGTCCTTATCCTCCTATCAATAATTGAGTCTTCCAGCAATTCATTTAAAAATTCAGGAGAAAAATATTCTATATATGGAATCTAAACATTCTCTTCATGAGCATTAATCATTGGAGGCTCATACAATATCAAGTTTTCCACGTTCACAATAGAATAAATTTGCATGTAAGCTGGGAAATCTAATCAGAAAGCATTGTTACCAATCTTCTCCAAAATTTCGAAAGGATTACATCTAATTTTGTTAAGCTTTTTACCTTCACCTTGAAGTATTTCCTTGCTGATATACAACCAAACTTGATCTCCCACTTGGAAATCATGATCAACTCGATGCTTTTCATGCCTTGATTTTTACTTGGATTTGCTTCTTTCTAGATACTCTTGTACTCTTTGATGCACTAGATGAATTTTTTTAATGAAATTCTTGGATTTTTCCACATCACAATGTCCATCTACTGCAATATCTTTACCAAATATGAAATCGAAAGGATACTTTGGAAAATAACCAAAACAAACTTCAAATGGAGATACTTGCATAGATGAGTGCTTTGTACGATTGGGGCATGATGGCTGTAATGCAAATTCTCAACCAAAAGTTAGAATGCTTACCACAATATCCATGAAGGAGATGCACTATTTTTATTTTTACCACTTCTTTCTGGTCATTGGTTTGTGGATGAAATTCAATGCTCTTCTTAAAATTTGTCTCTATGAGTTCCCATAAACTTAACGACAATTTCCTAACAATTCGAGAATCTCGATAAAAAATAATAGAAGTGAGTAACCCAAATTGAACCCAGAAATTTTGGAAGAACATATTTTTTGCCTATTCATTTATAACATATTTCTTACATGGAGTCAACACACACATTTTTATTAAACGATCCACAACAAAATAAAGATAATCATGACCTTTCCTAGACATTGATAGGCGCCCTACAAAATCCATATAAATACTTTCCCAAGGACGAGACATAATAGGAAGTGGAGTATATAAACCCAATTTCCTATTGCTAGGTTTTCTAGTAGAAAACATGAAATATCCCTTTTACATGTCTTGAAACAATTATATTCAGGTGATGCCAATAATGATACCTATGAATTGGTGCAACTTTTTTTCCTACACCAACGTGACCAAAAATAAGAGAAGTGTGGGACTCCCTTATGACATTGAATCTTTCACCCTATGGAACACATAACTTGTTAATATGATACAACGATTTGTTATTAACATGATAATATAACTCTTCAACATGATTTCCTTCAATCAAAGTTGCATAAACATATTTAAAATCAACATCTTGAGAATATTGTTCAATATAGCTTTTGTGCATGATTGAGTTATTCTTAAGAATGATAGATGCGTTAATAATAGGCCTTGATAACATATCATAAAAAAATTTGTATATACCTTTCTTGTATCTGATTACCAAATAAGATTGATTTAGGAATCCCATCCACCTGAAATGCTTATCTTGTTGTAGCTTAGTTTGCGATTGTAAATATTGCAAAGGTTGATGGTCAGTAGAATAATCGCTTCCTTGCCCATCAAATAATGATTCCATTTCTTCACAAATTTTACCAAATAATATAAATTTTTATCATAAGCTGGATAGTTAATTACTACATTGGTAAACTTTTCAGAATGATAACACATAATCTTACCATGCTACATCAAAACTATTCCCATGGCATAATCACTTGCATAGTTTTAAATCTCAATTTGTTGCTTAAGATATGGAAGTGCTGGAACTAGTGTTGTATTGATTTTCTCTTAAAAAAATTTGAAGGATTTTTTTTGCTTACCTCCCCACTAAAAGACATGTTTCACACTTGTTAAAGCATGTAATGGTGTTGTAATGAGTGAGAAGTTAGCTATAAATTTATATAATATTTGGTTTCTCCCAAATAGCTCCTAACTTTTGTTACATTGTTGGGTTTAGGCCAATTCACAATAACTTAAACTTTTTAGGGATCAATATTTAATTCACCCCCTCCTACAATATGACCCAAATAAACCAAATAGGTTTTCCCAAATTCACACTTATACATATTCAAATACAAGTTTTATTTGTTCAATACATATAAAAATTGTTTAACATGCTTGACATGGTCTTCATGAGTCTTATTGAAAATCAAAGTATAATCTAAGTAGACTATGAAAAAATCATCAATCAATGGTCTCAACATATCATTCATGATTCTCATGAATGTTTTAGGTGCATTGTAAAACAAAAATGGCATAACTAACCATTCAAACAAACCTCGTTTTTTCTTGAAAGCAATTTTCCAAATATCACCTCCAACAATCCTTATCTGATGATAACCACTTCTCAAATTGAACTTAGTGAGGTAAGAAAGTTCCTTTAACTAATATAACAAATCATCAATGTGAGGAATATGATAATTATTATTTACATAGATTTTTTTCAAAGCTATAAAATCCACACACATGTGCCATGTTCCATATTTCTTTGGAACCAAGACAATAGGAGACCCACAAGGAGATGTGCTAGGCCTAATGACCCCTTTGTCAAGAAATTCATGAATTTTCTTCTTGAACTGTGCATTCTCTAAAACTAACATTCTATACATGCCAATGTTTGGAAGTGGTGCATCCTCAGTGCAAATGAATCTCATGTTAGATTCCTCTTTTAGGAGGAAACCCTTCAAGTTCCTAAAAAATAGTGTCATATGTTAACGACTTCAACCAATTCATGCTTGATTTTAGAATCACATCCTGTGAAAGCTTCATATTTAGTAGTATCTTAAGCTTTAATCATCAACAACAAAAAATTCTTACAAACATTCACAAGACTTTTCATCTAATCAACACTTATAAGAGATAATTTCATCTTCCTGTGATGTGCTCTAACAATATACTCAACTCCATCTTTAAAAATATGGCATTTGTTCTCCTGACGATAGAATATGGAACTTTGGTCATACAAATATGCACTCCATAAAATAATTCTACATATGTCAGGTGGTACAACATCAAGCTCTACCTCATCAATAAAGTTTTCAATGATGAAATATTTGATTTTACATTTTCTTGTCACTTGCAATTTGGCATATTCACATACCTGACCAAAAGTGTAAGGTTTAGTATGAGGTGTAGTCTCTAAGTTTAGCTTCTTGGAAATTGCTTTAGAAATAAGATTGAATTGGGAACCATTATCAAACAATGCATCAACTTTTGTACATTGCTTTGTAATGACCCCAATATGAAAAATCTAAATTATTTCTTTATCATTTTGAGACTCAATAGGCTTACTAGAAGAAATAGTACTTAATTAGAAGCTTTATATTAATTCCCATGGTTGTGATTTTGATTTCATCGCATGAAGCTGATCCTAGATCTTGTTGAGTTATAGCAGCAATATTTTGCTTCCCCCTGTTGTTGAACTTCTTGGTCTCATTATGGATGTAATTTTGAACAATGGTCTTCATCATGGGCTTATTTTGAACAATTTTTACAGGTATGGTTCTCTCCCTCTTTCTTGATTGTAGCATTATTTTCTCCTTTGCCTTTAAACTTCACCTTTCCTTTTTTGTGCAGATATGGAAGGTTTCTTGCTAGTATATTGAGTAAAATTATTGCATCTTGATTCTAAACTAGTTTCCTAAACACATACTTCATCTACATTGGTCGAATTAAATATAAGTATAGTATGTCACAAATAACTATGTAATCCACCTATGCATTTAAGAAAAGTTTCGTGTGAAGACACATCAACACCAAAGATTAAATCTCTTCTTCTAAATTATTGTGTGTAACTTTAAAAACTCTAACCTTTAGCTTGTCTAAAACTTTTCCAATCCATAATTGGTTTTTGCGTATAAGTTGATGTATAAAATTTTATTCTCAATGTAGCTATAAAATCATTCCAATAAGAGTTACTATTACCATTTTTTGTCAAACCTTCCTAAGTTATGGCATCCCACCAGATGAGGGTTGCACTTTCCAAATGAAGAGTAGAAAGTTGTATCTTTGTAACAACATCAACAATATTTTTAATCCTACAATAGAATTCAATTTGCTGAACCCAATTATCCAACTTTTCATCATGTACATCCTCATTATACATAGGAAATTCAAACTTGACATTAAACTTAAGTAAAGGAGACTTAGCATTTCCTTTTGGATATATAGGAGGAGTATGTCTATGTGTTGAAGGAGGTGAAGAAGGAGATGAGGATGGAGGTGAAGGTGGAGGTGAAGGAGGAGGTGGAAGAAATATAGGCTTTCTCCCATCACCACCATTACCTTTTTGTTGACTTGAACTCCCTCCTTAAAACCTTGTTGTTCGCTCATTGTAAAACACTTTCACCATCTCGTACATATCATAAAAAGCATTTCTGAAATATCTCTCATCCTCAAACATTATATCTTGTCCTTATTCATGTTTCGTGACTGGTGGAGTTCTTGGAGTTTGTGACCTTCTTGAACAAATTTGAGTGTTTGGTTCTCCAAGAACTCCTTATCCCCTTCTCAACTTATAGCTTGTAATCATTTAAGAAAACACTTGAAAAAATTGTCAAACCTTCAAAAAAACCATGCTATGATACCAAACTGATCTGAAATTAAAAATTTGAATGTTTCTTGAAAATTTTTGCAAGTTAGTTTATGTATTGTGGGAAATGGATCGAAATTGTAAAAGAGCATAAACTTAGTAATTTTAGTTAAGTTCTGTAAATTTAAACAGAGAAAAATAGACAACATGCAGTATCACAAAAAAAAAAATTGATGAAAAAGTTCACCCCTCATGGACTACATCTTTGGGTCCAACTTCCAATGTTAGCCCATTGAATTGTATGCTCAAAATTTCAATTACATCAACATACAATGCTCAAATCACAAAATAATGTTTCTATTGTGTCTAGAACACCGAAAGACCCCTGTGTAGGCTCTTTGTTGGCTCAAAAAGGCAAAAAATTGGCCAAGATAGGCCTCTTTATTCCTTTCTATGCTATATGTCAAGACTGCAAAATGACCAAATTGGAAAAAATGACAATGAATCATTAGCAGAATCGCAAGGCAACAGTCTAGCGCGAGAAGGACAAAAATTCTTTCATAAACGATGCATTTTGTGAAACATTGACTTGATACCTTTAACCTCTATTTCCATCCCTTTTAATGTTCATGTCACCCTCAACCTATCCAAGGGCGCAGGGTAGAAGCCACACACCCGCCAACTTCCTTGCTCCTAGTCATGTGACAGGTCATGTGCCCGCGGGCTAGGTGCCACACCTCGAACCTTCTCTGTAGCCTCCGTCAATGGTTGTATGCAATAAATGAAACTAGGGGCTAGGCTAACTGCCCTCCACCTCCACTTCCACCATGGTCACAATGATCGGAGATCCCACGAGCTTGCCCACCCCCCTCCCCCAAAAGCACCAACAGTTATAAAATAAGTATATGTGGCTCGTATAATTATAACAAGTATCTAGGGTGGTGTAACAGTTTGACATTTGGTTTTTCAATGTGAAGTTGTGGGTTCAATTCTGGTGGGGTCGGTTGGTAATCATAACAAATTTTTTTTGCATAACTTTGAGGGCCATATGGTGCCCTCCCATTGGGCCACATGGCACCACCCAATTGGTCCAACCAATAAAAATACGGAAACCTAACCTATACGATCCTTCCAGAATTCGATAACTTTCACATACGGTTGGAATCACATACGCAAAACCAATGCTAAATTTTATATTTCTTCATTTTGAGCACTTTGATTTTTGAGCATATTTTGGATCCCCTGAATCAATTAAAAATCTAAATCACCAAACATTGAAAAAATAAAACCGCTTGCTTAAATCTTTAAGAATACTCGTACTTGAAAATCATATATGATTCCTACAATCTATAGTTCTTATCACCTTGTAATATTTAAATTAATTATTTATCCAATTTGGACCCGCATCAGAACAAACAAACAAATTTATCATTTTAGTCTATATAAAATCAATAGGTTTTACGAGAACTTGTTGTATTACATTTATAGTTTCTGGAAAAGCTCACTGCTTCAAAACAAAATTCATAGCTTCTGCAGGATTAGAACAAAAAAAAGTGTAGAAAAGCATGAATTTCATCATGATCAATCTAGTATGAATTTGAAATATGAGAATGGAATTTTTAAACAGGAAAATTTGTCTAAATGTGATTAATAATTATCTTATTCCCGTAAATTGAAATTTCTTGTTATTTATTGTAATTATTCAAAGTGAATGTAGTCTAATAACTGTTTACCTTGTTTTTTATTTGAATTGATGTGAATAATGAAATCTCCAATCAGTATAGAAATGTAATCACTAGGCATGAATTGTAACTTTGCTATTACTATTTCTTCAATAATTGATGAAACAGATACAAGTGGCGCAACATATACATTTATTATGCATATTCAATGTTTGAAGTAGACTATTGACAAAAAAATATATATATTTTATTATTGCAAATGTTCTTCATTTATACGATTTCTATGTTTTCATGTATGCAAGTAATTACTCCTTGAAGACAATTTGATATGTTGAAATTGCATTTGCAAAATTCATTATTTGATGGAAAAAAGTTTAGATTCATTTCCTAGATATAGAGAATCATGGCATTCATTAGATCTTCATCACATACAATGTAATTGACATGAGAATGTATAATTTTTTCACTCAAAGTTGCAATCGTTGAAGTATTTGCATTTTATATTGGCTTGTGTATGTATTGTAATTACCACGATGCTTTAGTTCTTAATAATTTCATTTCTTCTAATATTTTATTATTCACACAAAAGTTATTTTTTGTTAGCTTCTAAAGAAGATACAATCTGTTTTCTAATATGCGACAATGTTGTGAACACTAGTCCATGTGTCGATATAACACTCATATTAAATGCAAGTCTATTCAACGTTAAAACTTGTGATTGATGAATTGTTCTTAAACAAGCTAATTGTATTGGAAATTGTTTCCACACTATAATTTTAAAGCTCTTTCTATGACATGAAAATGGTTTTGCATGGTTTTGCAACAACTAATATTGGAGTCCAATTTGATGAAATGTTTTGTTCATATATTTCATGTTGTTTATTTGCAATTTACCAATATCTATATTTACAAATTTTATCCATATTATATAAACATTTTCCCTATTTTTTGTATATTTTTTTCATATTCTATCCATGCCATTAACAAGGCCATCCTTTATATTATAGTTTCCTTCATATATCTCAACAAGGGCATTTCATTTGATAAGGATTCTTGATGGTAATCTCATTTTTTTCTCATATGCTACATAACCTATTTCCTCATTGTTAAAGTCGCCTATCACATCAAGAACTATTAGCTCTTCCTTTACATGTAACAATAATTTCTTGTTATGCTTTTTTACATCCTTGTTCCTATAAAATAGATATGGAAAAATGGATCTAATGGAGTAGGTATATAACACTTATCATTTATATATTCTATGTCTTCATCATATTATTATTCACTCACATTCGGTTAGGGATTTCAATGAAATTGTTTTCTTTTTCATGCGTTGTGGTATGCAATTCATAGAATTTTAAATTTTCCTTCTAGAAATCATATGTTGTGTTTTCCTTTGCTAAAATTGGTTGCTCAAAAATTTGAGAATCTTTGATTGGGTACAATTGGAATAAGTCATTTGAAAATATTATATCAGTATTTAAAAATAAGCCAAACGGAGTATGCTTTATTTCCCATAAACATTTATCAACTTGGTATAATAATGTTTCACCTATCAAAGACACCTCATCAATAATCATAACACAAAGTTTTTCACAATGTTTTCTTAATGTGTCTATATTTTCACATTTAATATAAATACAATAGGATTTGTTAAATGGTAAATCAAATGCAGAATGAAACATTATTCTATCCACATTGAAAATTTCCTTCCATGTATATGTTATTATGATTCCTTATAGCTAAGTTGGGTTATATTCCAATATGTTGTTGTACATGAAAATTAGAGATTGGAATAATGTTATAACATTAAATGTTTTTCAACGCCCACACCACCTGTTACAAATACGTAAAATGGCCAATTTTTTTTTTCCATTGTTTCTCACTATTTTTGTTTTCTCTAGGTTGAGCATTCTAATGATTTTATAGAATTCTTTTTATTCTAGTATATGTGATTGTTTTATAACCTGATAGGGTCTCTCAACTATTGATTCTTCATTTCTGGCCTTTTAAAAATATTGAAAATATGATTCGATATCCTTCACTTTATACAGATTTACAAATCCATGCACCTGTTCTCCCACATTGCAAAATCTATAAAAGTTTGAGATAAAAAAAAAAAAAGTTTAAAACAAAATAAGAGAAAAACACACTGTAAGTACCTATCATAATGTGAGTGTTAGAGCCCTCATTTATGAAACATGCCCTCCAACACAAACCCCCCCCCCCCCCCCAACTTACGTAAAGGACCTGCTCAAAACACTGTGTAAATGTTAGTGTCAAAGCACTCACCGATAAAATGACCACTCAATAATTTAGTGTTTTTTTATTTTAAAATGATTTGTCATGCATTGACAAATACCGAAAATAAATTACCCTCCACCAAGGGAATTATGTCCCATCACAACTCACTCATATAATTGAAAATTAGAAATAATATTTCCATAAATTAGAAAAATATTTTTGAAGTTATGGGAAAATAGAAATATTTAACATTTTCTTGAAAATTTGGTTAAAATTACAAAAAATAACAAAATAATGGAGAATCAACACACTTTGACTACAAGACAAGTGCTATAGTCCCTGCTGAGATAAAGACTAATACTACTCAATATGAAATATTCATAACACATGTTATCATGATGCACTACATATGAAATATCAACTCCCATATTTACGCACCATGATATTGATATAACATGATGTACATGCTCATGACACAAACTTAGTGCAAAAGTGATTGACTAAGTGTCATTGGAAATAACATGTGATGCATAAAAATGTTCTATATCTTCGCTAAGACAATGTCCTATTGAGTCCAAGTTAAAAAATATAGACATAGCATTAAAACGAATCATCATTCCCATATCATGTCATAACTTGGGTTCTTTGACCTGAATTTTTCCTTAGAAAATGAATTTTCTATTCTCAATTCTCGAGCATAGTTTTATAGGTTAGTGATATATATCTGGCTTGATCAAGCAGGTATTTTTGCTAATTTAATATCTATATATATATATATATATATATATATAATATGCTAAAATTATAATAATAATAATTTTATTTCAAATTTATAAATAACATTAAAATGAGTTTGTATGTTTCTAATTTATAAATGAACACATATGTAATTAAGGATTATAATAGTAACTAACTACATTTTTAGTTTACAAATAGTGATAATATAATTAACTACATTTCCAATTCATAATTGGTGATAAAATAATTCATTACTCATGGAACCTTTTGTGTGAAAGATTTATGGAGATTTCCTTGCAAAAACCTTGTTATTGTGTTTTAAGATATTCAAAATCATTAGTAATGTTGATACGGATAGCATAGTGTTGGGGCCCTTGTTTTGAAATCAAACAATTTTGAGTTGCAGATAATAGGTGGCAGAACACAACCACTGCAGGCAGGGAGCAATTTAATATTTAATATAAAAATTATAAATAAAATAATAAATTACATTTATTATATTATAAATATTATATTATTTTTATATAGTATATTAATTAGATGTTATTATACAATTTAAATAATATAAATTTTAATTAATAGCATATTATATAATTAATCATTTATGAATTTTTATTTATATTTTATTTTAAGTTATTTAAGTACAAAGGATGTTGGGGCCCTTGTTTTGAAATTAAACAGTTTTGAGTTGCGGATAACATGTGGCAGAACGCAACCACGGTAGGCAGGGAACTGTCACGGTTGCGAAGAACTAAATAACAGGTGGCGCGGTTGTTGTGGAAGCAAGCACAAATGGCAGAAGGGAGCAACAGAAGACAAGTAGTAGAAATCTCGATGATCAGAAAGAAGCAGCAAACAACAAATAGGCAGCTGGCTAGCGGAGAAAGAAGGTTGGCACAGTAGGGATCAGAGAACAGGAGTCGTAGGAGAGCTCTGTTCGTGATGTTCATTCTGTTCTCTCTCTCTGATCGTTTTGTTTTGTTTTATGTGACACTATTGTAATCAGTTCTGCCAGGCTCGCTCTAAGGAGTATTGTAATGTTCTTTTGGTGATTAATGAAATGTATCATGATCTAAGGTTTTTGTTCTGAGTTATGTGTTATGTTCTGGTTTAGTTGAATGTGCGGGTTATTTTAAATTTTTTATTATCATTCTGAATGTGTTCATAAGTATTGTCATCTATGGAGTGTTTAGACTTACTTAGAGCACTTGGTTCTGCCTGGTTTATACATCTGTTATTCTTGATCAATACCTGATCTTCTCCTAACCTTAGTAAGGTCACGACATGCCTCGGGTGAGACTCTTTGCTCCTCAGAGCAGGGTGAAAATGCCAACGTTGTGCTAGACTACTGCGGAAAACCTTGTTGGCATCCGCTCTGAACCTGGGTCTTGTCCAAGAGACCTTCTCCCTCGCCAACAAATGGTTCCATTGTCAGGACTTGAAATTCCATTTTGGAGTTAGATCATGGTATCACGAATCTTCAAGAAAGAAATACGAAACTGGTGGGATAACCACATAGATCAGTTCATCGCTCAGCAAGCGGAGTTGAGATAGCAAAGGGAGAAAGTTGTTAAAAATCGGGTTCTATTCTCTGAATCCACCAGTGATATTTACGAGATCTTCTGGGGAAAATTTCCAGAGGAGCTCTAAAACTGGTTGCGAAGACTACAGGCCAAGACAGTCCAAAGAAGCTCGCGAAAGGTCTGTCGCAAGTGGGTGCACGTAGATTTGGTAGCACTCCATCGGTTAGATATTGATTTGACCTAAGTTGTAGATTTCTGGGTGCAATCTACCTTGTAAGGATACATCGTAGAGTTCGCAACTGAATGCTACCAGTCTTTCTCCAAAGCGGAGGACATATTCAAATCAGGGCTGCACGGAGAGCTATTGAAGGAGATCCCCCTGTGGATCAAGGCTTTGATGGTAGACGAAGGATTAATGGAGTTCCAAAAATCTGAGATGGAGACCTAAACCTCCAGTACTGGGGGAAGGAGCTGAGGGAAAGATGCTACAAGTAAGTTGAAAAAGGGGAATAGGGATATGGATGTTGAGACCTCTAGTAGGTTGAGGGAACGACGAGCACATCGGAGGGCGCAACTCGCGGAGAAGGGGCGAGAAAGGGTGATGAAATAATTGGAAAGACAAGAAAGGAATAGAAAAGACAAGGAGGAGGTGCCTCAGATGAAAAAGGATATGGAATGACAGACGTGTTCCCAAGACATGGGGGGGACCATCAAGGAAGTGCGGCAGGTGTATAGGAGCCCAGCCCAAGTAGAGAAGGGAAAGGAGTATGACGGAGATGATGCGCGCCCCGAGAAGACGTCCGATGTGGAGTTGCATGTTGTGATGGAACATCTATTCCGAGAGGGGTCGGCACCCATAATCCCAGGTAACTCTATTCCCCAAAGTTCAAGTAGCTCTAGTCCCGACCTTCCCAGGGTACTCTATCAACCACTAGGTGAAATTTTTGTTAAGTTACGAGAATTGGGTAATTTGAAGAGTATTCAGTCTACAGCAGTAATACACACTAGCAGCAGTGCTAGTAACACCATTTCACAACCGGGAGTCAGGAATTTTGTTCTAGTAACCCCACACAAGGAAGCATGGCGAGATCATTTACCCGGTACCCAGAGTTCTCTGGGAAGGGTAATGATGATGTGGAACGGCACTGATACCTCTGCAAGGCCATATGGAGGACACGATAGACACCAGAGGCAGGAAGGTTGATAGAATTTCAAACTACTCTCAGGGAGAGAGCTCTACGCTAGTTTATAAAATGGTCTAAGGCTCATCAGAACCCAGCGATAGTTGACATAAAGAGGGATTTTGTTAAGGAATTCAAATTGCCCCAAACAGATCAACAGGGTTTGTCAAAGATGTGAGAGATCAAGCAGCGAGAAGGGGAGACGGCATGGATTCTAATGAGGAGATTCAAGGATGCGATTCGAAAACTCAACTATCCAATCGATCCAAACCATCAAAGAGATTGGTTCATCAAGGCCCTTCTTCCATTAACAAGAACTCCACTAACCCAACAGAAGATTGAGACGTTACAAGACGCATTGGATAAAGCTATGAAGATAGAGGCAATGGCGGGATACCCGCAAGAATTTAAAGGAGGAGCTTCGGCTCAGGACCCCTCCATACTGGGGTTACAACATAAAATAGCTAGCCTAACAGAGAAACTGAAATAAATTCAACCAATGTGGCTAGCAAGGCCAAATGTATGGTGTACGCACTGTCTAATGGAAGGACACGTGGTAACTGAATGTCCTAGGTTGTGGGTTCAGAACAGGGGAACATCAACAACAGGGGCACAGGGAGCTCCACCAATAGGAGGAGTGACGCAGATAAACACCCAGGGAATGTATCCACCACAACACCAATACGCGGGGCTCCCTGCACAACAGAATCTAGCCACAACTGAATATTGTGAGATATGAAAAATCATGGGTCATCCACCCCACCTATGCCCAATCTTACAAAAATACTCCAACATTCCGAACAACATATACTGTGAGTTTTTTGCTTCTACAACACATAGCATAGAGTAGTGTAGGGCTCTGGACACATTAGCGGAACGAATGGACAGGCCTTCATATAGAGTGAATGAGGCTCCCCGAGGACAAGGGGTAGGCATGAGAGGAGGCCGAACTGGAGGGAGAGGCCCAGTACGATGTTAAACTATGACCAAGAAGGTCACGTGGCTAGGGAATGTCCACTTCATAGAAGACCTTGGTGGTCTTAGTGCAGATTTAACACGCACGCAACAGAAGATTGCCTAGAGCTCATTAAAAGATGGGAAGAAAGAGCCAGACAAAGAGGAACAAATCTGGTAAACGCAGAGCCAAGGATTATGGAGACTCAAGTGATGTAGAACGTGGCCATAGTGACACGAGGAGGGAAAATAAACGGCAAGGATGCATACATGATGGACCCGATAAAATTGATAAGGCCAGCAACCCTAAAGCCACTGTTCAGACCGGAAATACAGAAGCAATTCTTTAAATAAGCAATGGAAACCTTTGCCCAGCTTGGGCGAAGAAAAGGGATTGAATTTCCGCAGACGGAAGAAGACAACGAGAACCAAGCTAGTTCAAGTACTACGAGTCAAGAATGGTTCTGTCTATTTCTAAAAATTGTTAACAACGTGCTAATGTTGGAACAGTTAAAGAAGAACCTGGAAGGAGTAGTGCAGAAGGCCACAGGACCAAGGGAATCAACTGATGCAACATAAAAATACATACGAAGGGTGAAGAGAAATAAGAGAAGGACAGGAAAAGAGTTTAGGGTGAAAACTCAAGTTGCGGGATTCCAAATAAAGGACAGCATGCTTGACCTAGGGTCTGATGTCAATATTTTTCCAAGAAAGACATAGGAAGCATTGGGAAGGTCGACGCTAACATACTCACCAATTCAACTCCGTATGGTGAACTAGTACTGTATTGTGCCCATAGGTAGACTGGAAGAGGTCGAATTCGATGTTTTGGGGGTAAAGACGTATACGGACTTTGAGGTCATCGACATCATGGGGGATAAAGATCCCTATCCCACACTGTTGGGGATTGACTGGGCCTTTGAAAATTACGCAGTAATAGATTTAAAGAAGGAATTGATGATCTTTGAGGACGAGGAGGTCAGAGTCACTCAGCCACTCGACCCATATGAAGGTCCCCGATACACAGAGTCTATGGATAACAGAGAATATGCTCAACTTCTTGACCATCTTTATCAAATGACTACAGGAAAAATGGAAGATTACATCAACACAATAGCAGGGGGCTCTGTGAGTTGGATAAGTATCCAAAGCTCAGACTTAGGCTCAAAGATAGCCTGGGACGATTGGCAGCAAGGGGGATATGAAACCAATACAAGAAGATGTGCCAACATCGGAAGAATCAATTAGATCGGGACTAAGGTAAGAGATTACCCAACTTTGTCCAATATGAACGTTGTAAATACTTTCATTACCAAAATAGAAGATAAGGTACTAGAGGACCATAGGGTCCCACTCATGGACATGGCTTTACAATCCATATCTGAAATATGGTGGAGTAACCACCGCAACTCACTGTCGCGATGGGACAAAGTTGCGGCAGCATTGAAAGCCAGGTTTAAGGAAGAAGGACCACACTTCAATGAAAAATACCAAGGGGACTCAGACCCTAGAAAACATCTGAAGGAATGTGAGGGTCAATGGAAGACTGCAAGATATCCAGAAGAGTTGTGGGTACACAGGTTTATACATTCACTGGATTTGATTCCACAAGCCTGGTACCTAACGGAAGAGAGGAAGAGGGGAACCAGTATGTGGCAAGCCGTTGCGGAGAACTTTACACAATGCTTCTTGTTTGAAGAAAAAATAGAACCAGTCACACAAGCATTGCAGGCTATCAAGAAGGTACTATCCTTCTCAGATGTTTAGGAGGAGGACGAACAACTGCTCCCAAACCAAAGTGTCAAACAATCGGTAGCATGTAAAAAGATAAACAACGAGATGGATGACGATGATCTAGAAGGTCTCATACACCTGTATTTCGAATAAAAGGAGGGGGAGTGGGATATCAAAGAAGACCCGATGATAGAAGGAATTCACCTACTACTGCTAAGGACCAAGAAAATAAATATTGGGACAGAAGAGAAGCCCAAACTTGCATCAATCGGTGATTATTGGGATGAAAAGACAACTAAGGAGATATTCAGTCTGCTACAGGAATATGAATACTTGTTCCCATCATCAGTAGCAGAATTGAAGGGAATAAAATGAGACATGGGGGAGATGTGTATCATCTTGAAGCCCGAGGAAAGACCAATCAAGCACAGACCCTATCGGTTAAATCCAAGGGTGAAAGAAAAGGTTAAGGCAGAAATTGGCAAAATGTTAAAGGAAGGTTTAATATTCCTGGTAGAAGAAGCAGAATGGGTAATTCCCATAGTCATACAGAGCAAGAAGGATAAATCTGAAATCTGAGTCTGTGTTGACTATAGAAGCTTGAATAATGCATGTATACATGACCCATTCCCCACTCCATTAAGTGACGAAGTCCTCGACAATGTTGCGAGGAATGAGGCATATTCCTTTACAGATGGATTCTCAGGATACCATCAGGTAAGAATAGCCGAAGAGGATAAGAAAAAGACAACTTTCGCCACTGAATGGGGCTCTTTCGCATATCTTGTGATGCCATTCAAATTGAAAAATGCTTCAGCGGTATTTTCACGCATCGTGATACCAACATTCCAAGAGTACATGCACAAGTTCCTGGAAGTCTATATGGATGACTAAATGGTCTACAGCCTATTAAAATACCATGTAACATTATTGAGAATAATGTTTGATAGGTGTAGGCAACTTCAGATCTCGTTGAACCTGAAGAAGTGCATCTTTGTAGTGCCTTTTGGAACACTGCTAGGACACGTAGTGTGCAAACAAGGAGTTTGTGTGGATCCAGTGAAGGTAGCAATGATAATTAACATGGAGGCTCCAGAAACTATGAAACAGTTGAGGTCATTGCTAGGCCACACAGGTTACTATAGGCAACTCATCCTCAACTACGCGAAGATAATAGCCCCATTGGAGAATTTGTTGCAGAAATCAAACCATTTCAACTAGACAAAGGGTTGCATGACAGCCCTGAATCCCTTGAAGGAAAAACTGGCAAGTGCCCCAATATTGGTTCACTCGGATTGGGACAAACAATTCCAAGTCCACATTGATGCTTCCAACATCGCACTTGGAGCAGTTCTGGCTCAACCAGGGGACACTTTAGTTGATCACCCTGTATACTTTGCAAGTAGAAAATTGTCCACATCGAAACATAACTACACTACAATAGAGTGGGAGGCATTGGAAATAGTGTATTCCCTTCAAAAGTTCTACCACTACCTACTAGGAGGTATGTTTAAATTTTTCACAGACCACTCAGCTTTAAAGTACCTAGTAAACAAGCTGGTCTTAGAAGGAAGAAGCTGCAGATGGCTCCTAATCTTTCAAGAGTTCACCTTTGAGGGTGATAGTAAAGCCCGGGAGACTGAACGTGGGGCCTGACCACCTGTCCAGACTAGAAAATGGATAAAATGGATGGTCTCTAGATGATCAGTTACCGGATGCTGATCTTTTCAAATTAGAAGCCATCCCAGAGTATTTGGATCAAATAGAAACCTACCTAACAACAGGGCAGTGCCCGAAATAATATACAGCAATCCAGAAAATCCGAGTACCAAAGCATCAACTCATAGCATGACACCTGTATAAGATGGGGCTAAACCAAATTTTACGAAGATGTGTTCTAGACCACAAAAGGGAGGTTGTACTATGGGAATGCCACTGTGGTGTTGCGGGAGGACATGTCGGAGCAAAACCGACGGCAAGGAAGATACTGCAAGCGGGTTTATGGTGGTCGACGGTACATATGGATAGTAAAGCATTCGTAAAAAAATGTGATGTATGTCAGCAGACGGGATGTCCTTCCCACAAAGATGAGCTCCCACTTCACCCGATAAAGGCACTGTAGCCATTTGAGAAATGGGCAGTTTATTTTGTAGGCCCAATTACACCAGTCGCAAGACACTCACAGGCGAGGTACATAATAATGGCAACAGACTATTTGACAAGGTGGGCAGAAGCGATGCCAGTGAAGAATTGCACAGCCGAAACAACAGCCAAATTCATATTTGAAAATATCATCAGCCGGTTTGGTTGCCTGAAAATTTTGACCAGTGATCAAGGTACCCATTTCATCAATGCAACCATTAATTCCCTGCTAGAAAGCTTCATGGTACAACATCATGAAAGTAGTCCTTACCACCCACAAGCCAATGGTACAGTGGAAGCATTCAATAAGATCCTGGAGAAGGGCTTAACAAAGATTTGCAATGCTCAACGAGATGACTGGGACGAACGTATACCAGAAGCTTTATGGGCTTACAGAACAACTGTCAAGTGACTAAACAACCAGACACCATTCCAGCTAGTGTACGGAAGAGAAGCAGTAGTCCCAGCGGAATTTATCATACCCAGCCTTCTAATCGCAACATCACTCCAACTATCAGAAAAATATTTGTTAAAGGAGCGATTACAGGAATTACAAGAGCTTGAAGAAGACATATTTTTAGCAGAATTCCACCAAAATGTCTAGAAGGAGAGACAAAAATCTTGGCACGACCGCCATATCAAGCGCAAGACTTTCTAGGTTGGAGGAAAAGTTTTACTTTATGAAAATAAGTATCAGAAGCTCCTAGGGAAGCTGCAAATGCATTAGCTAGGGCCATACCACGGAATAGAAATCAAGGATTCAGGAGTAGTCCGGTTAGCACAACTGGACGACCAGGTTCTACAAGGGTGGTTGAACGGCGCATGCCTGAAGCCCTATCACGAGTAAGTTGCACATTTCATTTCCAATAACTCTTGTAATCTAGAGGAGTTAGTAGGGTAGATTAGATTATATTAGATAGATTCAATAACTCTCTCGCACCTGAGAAGAGCTTAGATAGGATTCACAATAAACAAGTTTTAGAGCACAGGAGAAAAAAAAAAAATTAAGTTGCGTTGTAGAGACCGCAACGCAACCGTTTATGGTTGGGGGGAGGGTAGTGTCCAGCGTGTCATCTATGTCAGAAGAAAAAGTGTGTCAAACATCATTCCATCATCATTACGCATAGTACCCATGTCAGTCCGTAGGATTACCAAGATCTGAGAAATAATCTCCATAATTAGCATCGTCCATACCGCAATAAATTTTCCATAATAAGCCATAATCATCACCCATCATGTCTGCCCAAATCCCGAAGCCACAGTCATTTTTGTCAGAACCCACCTCAGCCTGGTAACTAATCACACGATTATAGCCATGGGGGAAGGCAAGGGAAAATTAATTAGTTATGGGGTCTCATCAACCTCATGCGTGTTAGTTACTTACATAACTTGGATGCAAGAAAGCACGAGAATTCTGGAGAAGTCTGAGTTAGAACCAGAAACATCAAAGTTAGCAAGAGAAACAGCACCAGAAGAAGAGCAGAGGAGGTATCCAGAAGCAGGAATTCATAGGGAAAGAGAAGGAGTCGCTTTGCAGATGTATCAGAGAAGAGCTATAATGACGAGAGTAGCACCAGCAGTTGTTGAGCAGGAGCTCGATGACATAATTCAAAATATGGAGTCCCTGGTAGGCAAATATGATAGCGCATCATTGATTTATACTGACCTAACGGACTCCTTCCAATATCCAGCGATGAAGAAATAGGTCTACATGGGGAATTATGCCACAAAAGCGGGATAGGAAGCAGCAAGAGTACTACCAGAATTCAGAGGTATTTAGCAATCCACTATACTGAACCTAAGGAATCTCCCAGTATTTGGCATTACAGGGGCTGTGATGCAGTGCACCAAGTTTTTGCTGAGCAGAATCCATAATGGGTCGTTGTGGCTGGGAAGAGAAATACCAATTCATGCAGAAGACATTCATAGATTAACCGGGCTGTCACAAGAAGGGAGAGATGTCTCCGTGGCATTCCAAAACATCTCCAAGAGAGCAAAGAAAGCAGGAGATGGTGACTACTACAGGAAGTACGACACCAAGAGTGGGGGAAAAGGAGCCAAGATAGACTTGATCAACAAGCCAGCGATCAATTTTGCCTGCTATTTGATTGCAAGCAAAACGATGAGACACTACACAAAGGGGGACTGTACACTGGACACCATCTCAGTTGCGGAGCATTGTCTCCAAGGGGCACAACTAAACTGGTGCTCGTTTCTACTTAACGAGTTGTTCGAAGCCTGTGAGGACAACTATAAGAGGGAAATCGGGTTCATCTATGGTTATCTTGTAATGGCACTAGTAATGTGGAAATGGACATTTCCAGGAATCAAGCAACCTATGGAAGTGGCAACAAGCCAACCATTAGCAATGAATTTCACGCCCTGGAAAGCATCAGGGGACCCCAGCACGAAGGAGGCGAACAAGGAAGCCTTCAATTTCTGGTACAACCAGATGGTTGATGTCGTGATGAGCCAGTAGAGAATTCCAAGGAACTTGCTAGACATTTATTATGCACAAGTATGGTTTGGAGTTAGCCATAAGCAAACCTTCATCAAGCCAGCATGTGTGCTAGAGTCGACCTTCAAGATGAGGTCGCTGAAGTTTTAGATCGACGAACAAAATTTCCACACAGAAGTATGTTCGTGGGCAGGGGTAGCAATGGAGGTCAGAAGCAAAGTCTACATCTATTCATTTGATGGCATGCTGCTGGACCCACTGCCAGGAGAAACATCAGAGGAGGTGATGGCTAAAATTTCGTGACTACAGCTAACCCCAATCATCGAGTAACTGAATACAAAGGTACAAAGTTTTAACCATGTAGTCCAAACTTTAACAAGTGATTCCACTTTGTTTCCCAAATTCACGGAATTTCAAGCCTCAAACTTTGCATCCTCTTCCATCGCAGTCCCTCTAGTCACACCCATACCACTCAATATGTTTAATTCAGCACCACCAACAACCACAGCTCTTGTTAGAAAGAGTAAAGCCCTAAAACCCCCAATAGCTACGCCAAAGGCAAAGAAGGCCAAAATCACAGTGTCCAACCAAGTAGTTGATCTCACAAGGGAAGATTAAATGCAACCTATGGATACAGGAGCCCCAATTAGAGAAGAGCCAGTGATAGAGCCCCAGGCAACGCAGGAGCTACCACCAATCAACCCCTATTATTTTCTAAATGTCTGTGTATCTCCACCTCGCACTCACCACTCATCGGCCCACACCTCATTCACCTCTCAAGACCATCCAACTCACACACCCTCCACATCAGCCACCATATCCGACCTAGTCCGAGTAAGAAGTAAAAAAAATGGGGACACCAAGGCGGAATTTAAATCTGGTACAGCAGTGGTACCTACAGTTAACCAAACCCTGGTTGAACAGGTTACTTTCCAAGAAATTTTAAGTCGAGGAGGATCCTTTTTTGAAGACACAAAACCCTCGCTCACTGAGCTGAACCCATTTCAGAAAGCCAATTTGATATTCCAATAGATGCAGCCCAATCTAAACATGGGAAACTCTAGTAATCCGCTGCCGCAACCAACACCGCCACAATCACCGCAGGAGCACTCAGCAAAGTCCATTGCAAGCGGTAAACTGCTCCAAGAACGATAGCCAAATCAAGATATATCCGGAGCTAAAAGCATGCAGACCTAGGGGACGGCGCAGTTATACAATTTCATTCAGCGAGCAGCACAACAAGCTGAAGGGCTTCACACAGAACTCCAGCAGAGATTCGAGCAACAACAAGTAAAAATCATAGTGCTTACTGAAGAGCACGAACAACTGAAGAAAGAGAAAGACAACTTACAGGGCCAACTAGATATGGTAATAAGGGTTTTTCGGGATCTTTGGCCCACAGCAATAGCCCATAACACTCAAATACCAAAAGACATAGCAGATAGTGACATAGTCGGACGGGCCATTCACATCCGGGTGGCCTGTTCAAACCTCAGCCAAGAAAACAGAGAATTGAAAGCAGCATTGGCAACCCGACCCAGCAGTCGTCGATGCAGAGAAGATAGCAGAAAAGTAGAACCAGGTAGCTGGGATGCAGGAAATTTTGAGTACTACGGCAAAGGAAGTGTATGACCTAATGAAGGGTCTATGTGAGTGTTCAACCTCACTTACATTGAAATCACAGCCAGTTTCGGCGCAACTACAACAGGTTTCGAAGGAGATCCAGGAAGCCACCGACCCTGATGGACTCGACCAATTGTACACTCAAGCGGAGGCGCTGGAATTCCAGATACAGCAAATTGAGGAGAATTCAACAACGGCCAAAAATCCCTCCAAGAGCTAAGGCATCCTGTGAAGACTACTGCCCAAGCAATGCAGAAAATGGCCACTGAGGTTAATATTTAGATCAATAACGTCTTTGGTAGCCTACCGGCCGTCTCAGGGGAGAAAGAGGTCGCCCAAGTCACAACAGAAATAGACCTGTTCATGCAGGGATGGCAACAAGCTATTACTATCTTCTGAGAGCTCAAGGCATCAACACTAACAAAGGCCCCAGAGTAGGGGCCCTTGTTTGGACAAGTAGAGGAAAGTGCACTGATGGAGACAGAGGCAGCAGGAAACAATTAACTCAACAGAATGGGTCACAGAGGCAAGTGCACTGATGGAGACGGAGGCAGCAGGAAACAATTGACTCAGGACGAGTCAATAGGATGTGGTTGAGGCCTGTTAGGGCCCTTGTTTTGAAATTAAACAGTTTTGAGTTGCGGATAACAGGTGCCAGAACACAACCACGATAGGCAAGGAGCTGTCACGGTTGCGAAGAACTGAAGAATAGGTGGTGCGGCTGTTGCGGAAGCAAGCACAGATGGCAGAAGGGAGCAACAGAAGACAAGCAGTAGAACTCCCGATGATCAGAAAGAAGCAGAAAACAACCTAGCGGAAAGAGAGGAAGAACTGTCAGTCGCGCTGGTGACAGAAAAAATAGGCAACCGACCAGCAAAGAAAGAAGGTTGGCACAGTAGGGATCAAAGAATAGGAGCTGTAGCAGAGCTCTGTTTGTGTTGTTCATTCTTTTCTCTCTCTCTCTCTGTTCGTTCTGTTCTATTTTATGTGACACTATTGTAATCAGTTCTGCCAGGCTCGCTCTAAGGAGTACTGTAAAGTTATTTTGTTGATTAATGAAATATATCATGATCTAAGGTTGTTGTTATGAGTTCTGTGTTATGTTCTAGTTTAGTTGAATGTGCGGGTTATTTTAAATTTTTTATTATCATTCTGAATGTGTTCATAAGTATTGTCATCTGCGGAGTGTTTACACTTACTTAGAGCACTTGGTTCTGCCTGGTTTATGCATTTGTTATTCTTGATCGATACCTGATCTGCTCCTAACCTTAGTAAGGTCGCGGCATGCCTTGGGTGAGACTCTCTACTCCTTAGAGCAGGGTGAAAATGTTGGCGTTGTGCTAGACTACTGTGGAAAACCTTGTTGGCATCCGATCTGAATTTGGGTCTTGCCCAAGAGACCTTCTCCCTCGCTAACAAAGGAAAAATGCATTAGTTATTCAATGATAATGTTTTTTTCTTGAAAAACGCATTATTATTTATAGTCATATCAATACAATTTTTTTATTAATTTTATTTTGGTACAACTTTTGAATTGAACTTAACTATGGTTACATGGATTGTGGTGAAAAAATTGAATTGAAAATTAATAAATATTATTTTATTGGTTTAACTATTAATTTATTATTTCCTTAGGAGGCCCATTTTAGACCTCAAAATTCCCCTAATGATCACGAGGGTTATTCAAAGATTCATCAGCCATGATTAGGTTTTTATGATTTTTAGCCCATCCAATCTATATCCCCCACAAATCTCCATAATATACTCAAAGAAACATGTTATGCTATCAATATGATCCGTAAATTTCCATGGATATTCCACTGGATAGTTTTTCATGATATATCTAATAAAATTATCTTTAAATTCTAAAATTCTACACAATTACAATTATTTCTTTTTAGATTTCTAGATATATATATATATATATATTGTTAATAATGCATGCATGTGAATTAAAAATTATGTAGAAAATAGAGAACAAGGAAATAAAATCTCACACACACAGTTGACACAAGATATGACCTGGGAAACCCTTCGTGAGAAAAACCCAGTTGGAAAGTGTCTAAGTAGAAAATTTCTGTGAGTACAAAGAAGTGTGGCATGTGGGCTACTATAGTGCACAAATCCTCTCTTTGTGCTCTATCTCCTATACCTCTCGACTATTTTTGCTCATCTATGGAAAAAGTGCACTTAAAACAATGGAACCCCCTTTCCCCCTGATGGACCGGTTATAACACAACCCAATAGCCTACTTGTGGTTAGGCTTGACTACCTCAAATATTAAACATAGTTACAATATAGACTCTTCTAGAGTCCTTTTCATCATAATCATGTGGGTAGCCCTTTTCTCATGATTATGGGGGTCGATGTGGCATCCTCTCAATTTATGGTGGTGAAAACATGAAGCTCAACTTCGGAGTGGTATAAATTTCACATACGTACTCTGATTGATGTGATTTGTGCACTTTTGGAAGGTATTTGTGTGTAGAATAGGAAAAAATGTTGCAAAATTAAAGCGGAAAAGTTTTACCCCAAAAAAATCCATTTGATACCTCAAAACAATCCTTGAAGGTTTCATACCTTGTTTTCCAAACTAGGCCTTGTCGATAAAATGGTTCTTATGAGATGATTCCTCCACTTTTTCCACTCTGAAAGCATTAAGATGGATGAAAAGAAATATAATGATACAATATAGATCATATTATCTTATAAATGAGCAGAAAATCAATCTTTCCCTTCTACTTTGAAAGATGTAGCCATATGGTGGTTCATTAGTTTTTAAGGGAACATTATTGCTAATTGGGAGTAGATTAAACAAACCTTTAGAAAAAATTATAAATGTTATTGTAGGGCTTGAGATACAAGGGATCAAATATTGAGAATGACCCAAGGAAACAATGAATTCTTGGAATAAATTTAAGAGATATTTCAATTAAGGTATAAGAGCGCCCACAAATTTACCTTAGATGAAGTCTCTCTAAAAAGTTTCTACTGACAGGAGTAAGACAGGACTTGATAGAGACATCTACCAACTAGTTTATGCCACTATCAAGAAAATATTAAAAATTTGTTTCAAAGTAAACAAGAATAAAGGTATATCTAGTGTAATTTTGGTAATTCGTTCTTCTTTTTCCCCTGTGCTTATAAAAATATGAAATAGGAGGAATTTTGGAAGATATGAAAATGTAAATCTTGCACTAACTAACCTTGTAGATGAACACATTGTAGGATAAGAAAGAAGCAAGAAGAAGCATAATTGGCGTCAACTATCTTTTGAGAAACCCTCGAAATGAGTATCCACTTAACAACATATAAATATGTGTACTTTCCAAGGAACCAGATCCTACTAAAAAATATCCTTTTTTGTCTAGGTTTGAAGGTTGTGTACCAAGGAGTTAAAAGTAGCATGCAGTCAGTATGCTTCATCAACCCAAAGAGGCTAGCAACACTGCGACCTTATCAACAATGTATGGCATACAACCCTTCAAAATATTTCAATAATTAGCTTACACATTTTCTAACTCATCCTTGGTGCCCACCTAATCCTTCACCATGGACCATGCCTACCCCATGGTAGTACAAAAACTATATTTTCATCTCTCCTTACCAAAATTTACAAAACAAGTATCCTCAATGGAATAATTCTTCATAAGGATGGAGGCCTCGACAATGGAACATCATTTAACTCAATGTATAGTCCTCAGTTTATGTTTTTTCCTCAAGTATTAAAGACTTCTCATTTTCCACTGTTAGAAAGGGATTTCAAGAAGCAAAAGGACCCATCTCAAGGAGATTTTTGGAGCTCATATGCATCCAACCATTCTTCCCAAGTGTTGTTACTTGTGTTCATGCCCTTACATTGGAATACTATATGAGTATTGTTGTATCTTTCCATATTTTATGTTTGAATTATATACTTGCAATTTAATTTATAGTTTAATTTTATGCATGTTTTTTTTATTTATTTTTCTATAGTAATACTCTTATGCCTATCACATGACTAATCATTGCCAACTATTTTTCTCACAACCTATCTTAACATAGGATAATTTTCTCACCCACTTAATAAAATCCCCAATACATTGCAAATAAGGTAGAGTACATAATAGATTAGGATTTTAAAGAGGTGTCTCAACAACTACGAGAACAAGCATGGTAGAACAATGTGACATTATGGTGGATTATCATCTCTATGATCGGTTTCTCTATAAGTTGGATAAAATTTGAGTTCCTAAAGGTGAAATATTGTAAATTTTTAGGGAGGCTCACAACTCTAAAGTTGTAAGGAATTTTGGTGTTGGGAAGATATTTCCCAAGTTATAGAGGTATGTGTATTGGCCCAAAAGATAAGAATATGCAGATCAATTTAATAGAAGACGTTTACATTGTTGTACTATAAATATTACTAATAGGAAACAAGGTTTATACCATCCCTTGCCTAACTTATTTGTGTTATAAATATTACTCATAGAAACAAGGTTTACACCATCCCTTGCCTATACTTACTATACCGTGGGAGAATATCTCCATGTATTTTGTGGGTGGTTTTATAATAACCACAAACGGACATTACTACCTATTTGTGGTAGTTGAAAATTTAGTTAGATGTTCATTTTTATGCCTTGTAAAAAGACTAAAAAGTGACCAGACACAAGAAACATGTTCTTTGAAAAGGTATGAGTGCACATTGGGACACCAAGGAGCATCATCTTAACTAGAGATGTTAGGTTTATCTATGCCTTTTGGACTATACTTTGGTAGAATAATGACACAATTTGAAGATATTTATAACTTTCCATCCATAGGTAGATGGGAAGATGAAAGTATTTGTTGGGAGCTAAAATTGCACATCTTTTCCTTCCATTTTATCCTATTTCCCTTCTCCATTTTTACCATTAACATTCAATTTATGTCCTAAATTGCACGCGTATATCCCTTGTCATGTATTTATGGATTATTTAGTCAATGAAGCATATTCATGGGGATTATTACCAAAGCAGCTTGCTAATTTTGTTATTATTGCAGATTCGGAGGTCGAACGACCAAGTCCGCAATTCTAGGGAAAGTTATTGAGTTGGCAGTGCTATCTTGGGACAACACTGCAACGGTGGAAAAATTTCAAATCCCTTCCTCTATTATCTTTTGCATTCGATTTTATCTATCATAACCACTAGATGTAAAGGTAGGCAATAATTGTTGTAATTTCATGAACTATTACCTTAATCATTTGTATAAGAGAGGTTATGAAGCTGTGAATCGGGGGTTGGCTAATGAGATAATTGAGAATCTGTAACAAGAATTTTTGTTCAATTTAATGCAATTCGTCTTTCAGATTCCTTCGTGAGTTTGTGATTATACCACCACCCTGATTAGGGAGTTGGGCCTGCTCTCATGACCAAGTGTTGTCTGGTTTATGTGTGTGATTAGTTTATTTTACTGCATCGTATATTTCTTTATTTTGTAGTTACAATTGATGTGATTATTGTAATTCTTATTTGTTGTGGATTAGGTCGCTATTTTATAATTGATTTCTATTATCATTTCATTTTTGTTACAGTGGTTTGTTGTTTTACATAGCTTATCGAATTCGTGATTGATACAGGATTGTGTAATTGTCATCTTCATATATTTCGCATCTTATCCTTGCAATAACCAAACACATCATGGATTGATAATTAATGTGGGAAAGGGTTGAATAATATCATTCACACCTGAACACCAACGACATTGACAAGGCATTAGATCATATTTTTAGGGGTTATAACCAAAAGCATTGAAGGACCTTGAATGAAAATATTATTTATATGCAACCCTATTATAATATAGTAGTTCATACTTCTATTAATAAGTCCTATTTTGGATTTTTTTGGGGGATGTTTTCAACCTTTTCCCTTAGACTTTG
Organism: Pinus albicaulis; assembly: GCA_034641835.2. NCBI lineage: Eukaryota > Viridiplantae > Streptophyta > Pinopsida > Pinales > Pinaceae > Pinus > Pinus albicaulis. The sequence continues at coordinate 901,257,141 of CM076572.1, read as the reverse complement.
TTTATGGACAATAAGAAGGATGAGTGAAGAAACCACATGAGAATATGCATTAAAGGTTGGATTTTTTATTAACAAGATAAGGAAAATCCATTTCCAAGTACACGATGCATTAAAGAAGTCACAACAAAATTACAAGGAATATGATCACTAACATAGGACTAAGAAGGCATTCGAAGTGGGAGACAATTTCTAGTTGCATCTAAATAAAGAAAAGTTGCAAGGTTATAATGAGAAGATCAAGAATCTATTTTATTACCCTTTTGAAGTGTCCAAGAAGGTAGTTAATGATTCCTATATACTCAACCTAGCCCCATATATGGAAATTTACTTGGTGATGAATTTAGAGCATTTGAAACTCTATGAGCCTTCTTTCTTAGACTTAGAGACTAATTCGAAAATATTTCCCGCCGTAGAGGATTATCACTAGAAGCTTAAGCAAATTCACTATATGATATAGTTTTAAAAAATAATTATAGAAAAACTAAATGAAGGAAACATGAATACTTGTAGGTTGGTTTGAAATAATAACTTCTAGGAAAGGCCAACTAGTACTTCAAGGATAAATTAAAGGGAAAATTTCCCCATCTCCTTTAATAAAATGTTTTGGTGACTAAAAGCCTCAAAAAATAAGGAGTTCTAACCTACAATCATTCATTAGATAATTTTTCATCCATTTTGGCACTTCCTAAGGTGAAAAATCAAAGTTATTGGCTTGTAGGGCCCATTTTAGGGGTAGGTATCATTAAGTTGGTTTGAGTTCTAGAAACTTCTAGAGCCTATTTGAGACATCAAATGGAAATTTATGGGGCCATAAAATTAGGGATAAATTTTTCAATGTATTAATGCTATTAAGCACATCGAGAGGTTTTTAATGATGTAAATATCACCTCAACAAAAATTTGTATAAAGAAGGTATATCTCGTACAAGTTTACCTATCTCATTGACCACCATGGTATTAACTTAGTTTCATGTCAATTTCCATTACTCAGACGTGTAATTTTAAGATATTTTATAGGGTACCATGACCTTAATTAGGAGTTGAGTCATGCAATATACCCTAACCCAAACCCTATACAACTATGAAGATCATTAGGGGAATTTTGAGGTCTAAATTGGGCCTCCTAAGGAAATAATAAAATAATATTTATGAATTTGCAATTCACTTTTTGCACCACAATCCATGTAACCATAGTTAAATTCAATTCAAAAGTTGTACCAAAATAAAATTAATAAAAAAATTGCATTGATGTGACTATAAATAAGAATGAATTTTTCAAGAAAAAATCATTATCATTGAACAACTAATGCATTTGTCCTTTGTACTTAAATAACTTAAAATAAAATATAAATATAAATTTATAAATTATTAATTATATTGTATGCTATTAATCAAAATTTATATTATTTAAATTTTATAATAACATGTAATTAATATACCATATAAAAATAATATAATAAATGTATAGGGATATGCATTATTTCTTTCAAGAAATATGAAATGACAATAATATGTTTTTATTCAAAAAGTGTGAAATAACATTTAATATGAGTACTTACTTTGACTTTAAAAGTACTTAAAGCACTAACATGGTTAACCATGAATTTTTATCCACCATTGATAATGTGACAAGTAAGTACATTTAACTCAAACAATGCCACCTCAACCATTAGGGATGATGTCATCCTCTAAAATGTGATTGGTTCTCATAAAGTGAATTTTGATTGTACATTTTCCTTAGGAGGCCCATTTTAGACCTCAAAATTCCTCTAATGATTATTAAATATTGGGACCCTAGGAAAGGATAGGGTTCCATTCTTTATATTTGATTATTTCTCTATGGCGGATCACACCAAGGGAGTGTGATATTATAGGATAACAAAGAAGTAAAATATCTTGTAGAAATCACAACTATGAGGATATTGTTAAATATTGGGACCCTAGGAAAGGATAGGGTTCCATTCTTTATATTTGATTATTTCTCTATGGCGGATCACGCTAAGGGAGTGTGATATTATTGAATAACAAAGAAGTAAAAGATCTTGTAGAAATCATATGATCCATAGTGTCCATGGAAACTCAATAGTGGGTGAACATTATTTGTATTTTATTTCATATTTGAGAAGAATAGAGCAAGGCATAGTCTTCACATTTTAGCTAGTTTTTTTCTCATATTGGGTTTTTGTAAGGTACATCCTATGTTCATTATGTGGATGGTTATTATTTGTTTCATTTATTTCATTTAACTTCATACACTATTTAAAAATTCCATGCACTAAAATAGTAATTAAGTGATAATATTAAATAAATAATGCATGACAAGAGTTTGTAGAACTTGTAATATTTTTTATGTTGAAGTGCACTAGTGGAATATCTATGGAAATTTATAAATCATAATTAATGATTATATATGGTTCATTGTAAAGTGAAATTTATTTTAAATTTTGGTATAATAAGTGGTTGTCTAAATGTGGAAGCATGGTGCTAGTGAAGTTAGTAATTTAATCTATTCTAGTATATTGACACGTTTTGTCCTATATTCCCAAATGGATCCTTTATAGAATTCAAGAACATAATATTTGATTTTCTTCGGTTCAAAAATAAAGAGAAACATGACATCCTACCAAATAAATGGAAAGTTATTTCCAATCCTAAGGAGATAAGTCCTTATAAACAATTATTTATTTGGGAATGCTTTAGTTTCCAAGTGTCTTTGAAGGTTATCTCTAAGGATGGGCTTTGGAATCATTTACTCATAAAAAATGCAAAGAACCCTATCATGTTGAAGTTAAGACTTGGAATCTAGTTAAGTCCACACATAATATATCTATCATTTGGAAAGCCATGGTTCTTTCCTTCCTAGTGATTGGTAATTAGTTATTCTATAGGATATGCAATTAAGATATTTAGGGAATATGGTAGAATTTGATCTTTGGGTGGATAATTGTGATGTCTACATGATGTTTAAAAAGTTCAATAGTTGCCTTCAAGGCTTCACATTTTTAATTTGGCTCAAGTATCCTCTCAACAATTCTCTTTAATTTGGAGTTAAGAATGGAATCAAGTGAACATTTTAGGCTTAGAAGAGAATTATAAGATGTAATAGGAATCATAGATAGCTAAGATTAAGATGTGCCATGTTTGTGTTAAATATATAAAGGACAAGCTCGTCTCATCCAAGAATACCATTTTGAGGAGCTATATTCAAATATTGGAATATAAATTCATGTATACCCTAATAGGATTGAGTACCCTTAGTGGTGGTGGTAGCCACATTGGAAGAGAAGATCACTACAAAAACAAGGATCTGTGTATGCCTTGCTATCATGAATAAAGAACTTACATGGGATGTTTTACAAAAAATAAATAAATATGATCCAAGCAAGTGTAGTAAGAGAGAGGAGGAAAATATTAGCTAATTACTTATGCTCTTTTTGTATTCTGAGGAAGTCTTAGAAAAAATGGACATCTAGATTGGGGTGAAGGATAGTTCGTAAGGGGAGATTATGGTTGAGAGTTTTGAAATTTGGCATTAAAAAAAACACACACTTAGAGATCTTCCTCTAATTCCATTATGGGCATATAGTTAGCTAGGAACATATATTTTTCATGATAGATTTATTTATCTTTCCCCATGTGCTACTCAAGTTGAGGCTATTTTTTCTATTTATCAATATGTTCCTAATATTTACTTATTAGATTCAACTCTTTCATCTTATCTCACAAACATGCTTGTTTAGAAATACTGTGATGGTGCTAGTTAATGAACAACCCCTTATTATGGTGTCAAATAAAACTAATTAAATGAGACCCACTCCATTATCTTTAAGATTGTTTTAGGAAATGGGTCTAACAATTATGCTAATTTCCTTGCCTTCAAACTTCCTAAATTGGTAACTAAGAAAGACAAGTGCAATCTTAAGTGTTTGGAGAATTTAAGTAATACTAAATTACATGAGAAGAATATGCCCTATTTCCAAGGGGATGAGAAACTCTTAAACTATTTTTTATTTAATCTTTTTATTATTAATTTCTCATATATATAAAGAGCTCGATGTTGATGGCAACATTCCCCTCAAAAGAAGAATTAATATGGTTTCTAGCTCATGTTCGTGGAAGGAAATAAAGGATGAAATACTGATAGATAAACACATTTCAATTATCTAATTTGAATGATGAAATATCTTTTTATGTCTTTGTGAAAATGCACAAGATTGACTTTGCTACTCTTCTAAACCCACCTAACTACACAGGGCTTCACTAGGGAGCAATACCATACTACCTGTATTCATATTGGGGGAGCTCAAAGTTGATGAAAAAATATAAAGGGGTATAAAAGATGTTAATGAAAAAACAGATACCTATAATATCTAGTAAAAATGGGGATTTTTCAAATTGAGAATGTGTATTGGATTAGTATTGGTAAGAGGTTCAATAATGTGATTTTTAAAGGTATTTTCCAATATGTAGTCAAATAAAAATATTGTTTAATATGTCATGAACTCACGAAAATATCAAAATTTCATTGAATAAAACCATGTCAAAAGTTCATTGAATAAAACCCCTCTATTGCAATATTATTATTTTCTTTATAGAACTCCTTATTTAATTGTTTATGTAAGAAGTTGTTCCTATTACAACGTAAAAATTTGGTTCTTATTACAAAAATATATGTATGCACAAGTCTATAGTTATTTGAAGAACTTTAAGATAGAAATTGTGCAAGCATACATTTCCTGGGTAGATATTTTATGATAATTTAGTTATTATTTGCATTACTCAAAACATGTTAAACTACACTCTTGAGATATATCCATCCTTATTAATCTCTTAAAAATCCATTCAATACATTTTAAAACAAAATACCTAAAATTGCGGTAGATGTAACCCACATTTATAAATAGAAAATGTTCGGTGGACGGATAGAGATGTTTCCATCGTGTTGATACATGGTTCATTCATATGTATTCGGCTTTGTTTTCATATACTTAATGGACATCCCACTTGAGTTCCTAGCTGGGTGTTCACATGGGACACCACTTTGGGTGTTACAAATTACATAGTGGGTGAATTTTTTATTCGAAAGCATGTAACGTGCAACTGAAAAGTCATAAACAAACCTCCCAAATTTTATATAAATATGCATAATAGTCATATTATTATAAAAAAACAAATATTTTAATCCGTGAAAAGATCATTCCGGGCCGTCGGGTGAAGTCATGATTCCATGTTTTTGAAAGTTTAAGTTAACAACGTGCTCTTTTATTATTTTATTTTTCCATCGCATGATGTCAAATAAAATTGGTCAATAATGATAAATTTGTGAAAAATATAACTTGTACAACCATGATAAAATTGGTCAATAATGATAAATTTGTGAAAAATATAATTTGTACAACCATGAATACTGTCGAATTGAGAAATTGCTTTACAGCTTCATGTTCCCGATTACCCACGCCCACTGAATGGACACGACTGCCGACCATAACTTTAGGTTATCACGGTGAATCGGTCATACACAAAACACGTGGGTTCCTCGGTCAGTTAGAAAGTTGGAAAAATCAATCCTGTTAAAAGTAAAAGAATTTGTCGGTCATTGCAGTTAAACGCCAAGAACATTGACGCATGTTTTAAAATTTTGTGATTACGCCAAAGAGAGAATGATCTGGTCCTCTGATTCTTTCTCTGCTTCGGAAGGTAATGTCGCCAGCTTCATCGTGGTGTAAGGAGCCACGCTGTTGAATCTGTACTCCAGCGAAAAAACTTGATCAAGTTATTACGTGTTTGCTTATTCAATCATTTAAATATAAATTTAGCCTAATCACGTGTTAAACAATGGACTATTTAAACTTCTAAATGGAACGACTTAAGATTATGATTAGGTACCTCTCTTTTCGCTTTTGAAGGAAGCGCTCCAGAGATAATTTCCTGACTATTTGCAGGCCTGCAATAGCAACAAGTAAACAATGTTAAAAGCCTTTTATATCTCAAATTTCCTTTTTCTATCTTTTTAGAATGAATCCAGTGACTATTCTTCAGTATGCGCGATCTCGGCGTCTTACCTACTGGCCGTCTATGAAGTTGATTTTCAGTGACAGCGGCCGATGCAGGCTTGGAAGGCAGCGGTTTCGATATCTGTTCGATTTTACCACTGGAAATCTCAGATGTTCTCGTGTTGCTCGAGCTATTAGCACTGGCTAGCCTCATAATGGCTTCAGCCTGCCAAGAAAATGATAAAAGTACTCTGTCAGAAAGAAAATAGATAAAGCCAAAAGGATTAAAGATTCAAACATTTTTCCCAAAAAATTACATATAATTGTTGCTCAGATCAAAATACCTTCTCAGCTGACACATCGTAAATTCTCATCGCTCCATTATAAAAAATAGTGAGTTGAGGTGTGGACTGCTGCTCCGGAGCTTTCTCTGGAACAGATCTGTTAAAAATAGTGCAAAAACGGAAAGTTAGCCCTGTTCAACATCTAAGCTCACTCAGCTATGAAGGATTCCGAAGGAAAAACAAATGACAAATGTCTGGACATGAAAATACCTCGAATCCGGATCAGTTTGGCCGATTGCAAACGGCAAAGTTATTTTATTTTCTGCGACTCTAGGGTTTGAACCGAAACCGGAACCAGTGCTGACAGGAAACAATTCCAACATTTCCGGCTGGCTTGATAACTCAGATCTTCCGTTAAAGCCCTCGGCTTGACAATTTAAATGAGCGGAATCGGTCTTCTTGTACTCTGAAAGCCCGGAAAACACTTTTTGCATCATCTGCGGTTTTATCCGCGACAGATCTTGCGTGACTGTTTCATTCATCAAAGACAAATACAAAATCAGCCAAGGCATCCTACCGCGGAAACAAAAGAATGGAAGACAAATTCATGAAAAGAAAGTATATTGCACGGGCCGATCTGAAAATAAAACTGCGAGACAAATTCAAGGCATTTGAAAAAGAAAAAAACATACATCTAAGCTTTGGTAGATGTTTTTCAGGGCTGATTTCCAAACCGCTACTGCCTTTCAGGACTGTTCTGTTTGCTTCTGAGGCGTTCTGAACGCCCAGAAACTCCAGAGCCACAGAAGCACTTGAAGGCATAGCTTGCAAACTCAATTTGTCTGATAAATCCCGAAATTTTCCTCTACAATCTACCTTTGTTCGAAGCTATACTACTCCAGGAGATGGAGATCAATCAAAGCGCCTACTAAGCGAAGACAATTCTGCGTAGTCTGAGGCGAATAAGAAAATAAATAAGGGAAACTGAGAGGTGGGATTAGGCAAGGTTAGGAGGCTGCCTTGCAAGTTATTCCGCACGTGGAGTTAGTGGAGATTTTTTCCCTCCCACAGTAAGTCCCGTTCCTGACGTGTACACCAGTATTGAAGTCGAGTCAAATAACGCCACAACCATTTTGAATATTTAAAGTCTTAACACACACGACAACATCTTTAATTATTTTAATGGGAAGAGTCGGTCGAGGACTGTTTTCGCGGGATGTTAAATGCGCACGAGGAGAAATTGTCTCGTTAAATTGTGACGGTAAATGGAAAGAAGGTCCGCGAATATATCTGTCTTGCCATTGGAATGATTATTTGATTTATGTTGGAAATTTCTGATAATTTCGAACATATAGAGGAATAAAAGCATGATGATTTGATTTATGTTGGAAATTTTTTATAATTTTGAATATATAGAGGAATAAAAAGAATTTTTCAATTTAATACTGGGATAAAAAAATAAATTGCAAATAGAAATAGTTTAAACACTTTATTTTATTAAAACAAAATCTATTACAAAATGAGATTTCTTAGAACGAAGTTTTGGATTACAATGAAAATTTTTTGGTTGCTTCACACACACAGCGCTTTAATTTTTCTTTTTTATCTTTTTGTTTCTATTCACTGCTAGGCACACAGTGCTGTGCTCTATGTATTTTTCTTTGTCGTCACTGCTATACACACAGTTTTGCAATCTTAATGTTATTTGGCAAAAAAAAATTATACGATCTTTTCCAGCCTTCGAACTCTCTCTTACATTGCACAATGCACACGGCATATGAATATATATAAAGTCAACATTACAATATTCATATATATTGTAAATATAAAATATTTACAATATATATTATAAACTATTTATAACCTGTGTTTAAAACAAAAAGAAGTCACGGAAAATAAAAACATTAAAATTAAAAAAAAAAAAAAAAACTTTATGCATTCACTCCATATTCCATGGGCTTCAAAAATTATGCAAGAGCTTGTTTTTTTGCCCCACGGAATTCTTTTCATTGGTCCGGAGGAAGGTGACGTCACCTTCATGAATGAAGGATTACATCATTAAGTACAATACTAGAAATTAGGAAGTTGCAACCAAACCCCTAAACTCTAGGAACTAATCCTAAACTAGGGAGATACGTTACAACTTGTGTAACCATTTCTCCATTAATACAAAATAATATAATTATTTTCAACTCCCCCCCTTAATGGAGAAAGGATTGTCCTGAACTCCTAGCATCCTTCTAAACAATTCAAACTTTACACGTGCAAGAGGCTTTGTAAAAATATCAGCCATATTGTCACAAGTTTTACAATACTCAACAAAGATTTCTTTGGACTGTAGTTTCTCTCTAACAAAATGGAACTGAGTGTCTATATGTTTGGTATTTTTATGAAACACTAGATTGTATGCCAATTTAATAGTGCTTTGGTTGTCGCTTTTGATGGAAGTAGAATTCTTTTGTTCTTCTCCTGCATCATTGAGAAGCATTCTCAACCAGATTGCTTCACACGTTGCTGCACACAACGCTTGATACTCGGCTTCACACGAAGACAAGGCTGCAGTGCTCTGCTTCTTGCTGCTCCATGCTATGACCCCGGATCCTATGCTGAATGTGTAACCTGTGATGGACCTTCGATCATCCAAGTTACCTGCCCAGTCTGAATCTGAAAAACCTGCTAGAATAACATCAGATGCGTCAGTGTATAAAATGCCATAGTTAACAGTACCACAAAGATACCTCAACACACTTTTTGCTGCCACCCAGTGACTTTCAAGCGGTTTTGACATGAATTGGCTCAACACACTAACAGAGTATGCCAAGTCAGGTCTGGTTGTTGTAAGATATATCAAGCTGCCAACCAGCTGTCTGTACATTGTGGCATCAACCTCCTTTGTGCCATCATCACTGCACAACTTCAAATTCTGCTGCAAAGGTGTCGCTGCTGATCTACACTGATCCATACCAAACTTTTCCAACAGATTTCTAGCATACTTCCCTTGGGTAAGAAAAGTTTGCCCAGTATCTCTCCATACTTCTAGTCCCAGACAGTAATGAAAGCTTCCAAGATCTTTCATCTCAAAAACTTGTGCCATAAGACTTTTGATTCCTCTGATTAAATCATCTGCATCCCCTGTTATAATCATATCATCTACATACAAAGAAATCAGAATAATCTGCCCCTGCTTATTGTACTTGGTATACAAATTTGGGTCATTTAAACTTCTCTGAAAACCATACTCTAAAAAGAAAGAATCAACCTTTTCGTACCAAGACCTGGGTGCTTGCTTTAAGCCATATAAAGCCTTTTTCAATCTGCAAACAAGATGTTCCTGCCCCTACTTTACAAACCCCTCTGGTTGTACTAAATAAATTTCCTCTTTTAATTCACCATTTAAAAATGCCGATTTGACATCAAGCTGGTGTAGCTCCCAATTATGTTTAGTAGCTAAAGAAATAAGCATTCTGATTGTATTTAGCTTTGCTACAGGTGCAAAGGTATCATCAAAATCTATACCTTCCTGCTGTGAGTACCCATTTGCAACCAACCTAGCTTTCAGTTTTTCAATACTTCCATATGCATTCATTTTTGGTTTAAACAGCCATTTACATCCTATGGGTGTTTTATTCTTAGGCACTTCAACTAAGTTCCAAGTGTCATTTCTAAGAATAGATTCTATCTCTTCATTCATTGCAGCCCTCCACTCCTTAAATTGACTAGCTTCTTTGTAATTAGTGGGCTCTACAATGTTCAAAACATTTGACATCAAAGCATAATCTTTCAATTTTAATGGTATTTGAGTCTTCCTACTTGATCTCCTTAGTAGGGGACTGACCTCAAATTTGTTTTCTTCAACTCTAATTGGGCTTGCATTATCACCTTCTTGTTGTTCTTCTTCTTGCTCCAGCTCTCTTTCATCCTCGCTGCCTTCATCCATCAACAATGGAATGTGCCAATCATCACCAATGTCATCTTTCCCTTCCTGAACCTGTTCATGAAACACTACATCCCTGCTTGCAAATATCTTACAAGTCTGAGGATTGAACAACTTATATGCTTTAAATTCTGTGCCATAACCAACAAAGATGCATTTAACAGCTTTAGGGTCTAATTTCTTCCTATCAGCTTTGGGTATATGGGCAAATGCTTTTGACCCAAATACTCTTAGCTGGTTTACTGCTGGTTTGAATCCATATAGAGCTTCAAAAGGAGTTTTGAAGCCAAGATACCTGGTAGGACTTCTGTTCTTTAAATATACAGCAGTATTAATAGACTCTACCCAAAAACTATTAGATAGACCCTTACCTTGCAACATGCTCCTTGCGCACTCCACTAAGGTTTTGTTCTTGCGCTCTGCCACTCCATTCTGCTGTGGTGTGTGTGGCACTGTAAACTGTTGTACAATCCCGTGAGATTTGCAGAATTTCATGAATTCCCCTAGCTTGTATTCTCCCCCTTGATCAGATCGAAGAATTTTTATACTCTTACCAAACTGTTTTTCCACCAAGGTTTTAAATTCTATAAAGCACTGGAAAGTCTGACTTTTCTTACTCAGAAAATAAACCCATGAATATCTAGTGCAGTCATCAGTAAATAACAGAAAATAATATGCTCCACCTAGCGACCTTGTCTGCATAGGTCCGCATATATCAATGTGCACTAGTTCTAGAATATCTGTTTCCTTCCTCCTATCATGCACAGGAAATTGTTCTCTATGCATTTTACCTAAGGCACAACCATCACAATTTAACTGATTATTACGAAAGATAGGGAGCCCCTCAACCATACTTTTTCTCTGTAATAACATGAGGTCCTACAAATTCAAATGACCGAATCTCTGATGCCAGAGTTGTTCGGCTGTCGATCCACCTGCAACCATGGCTCGCTTTGGTATACTCTTTACATCCAATCTATATAGGCTTCCAACGCGCACGCCTGTTGCAACTATTTCTTTCCTGAAATCCTTTATGACACAATGAGTCTTGAAGAATTCGACTTGCATATCTTGATCAGTTATCATGGATACAGAAATGAGATTTTTCTTAATTCCAGGTACATATAAAACATTTTTAAGATGACTGATTTTACCATTTGGTAACTTGACTGGAATATCCCCACAACCTCTAATCTCGCATACACTATCATCTCCTAAATAAATCTTTGATCCATATGTACTTTCTTCAAGATTTTCAAAAAATTCCTTTTTACCTGTCATATGAGAGGATGCTCCGGAATCGACATACCAGATGTCGTCCTCATTGCATGCTGAAAGGGCACAATGGACTGTGAACAGTCGAAATTCATGACTGAAGTCTTCATCTTCTTCAACCTCTTCTTCAACAAAATATCCTCTGTGCTTTGCTATCGCCAACTTTCTCTTTGCATCATCTGCCTGCTTCTTAAGGCATCCATTCTGTATATGACCCTTCTTTCCACAATAATAACATCTTCTTATAGGATTATTTATAGACATACCTTTATACGGACTCTTCTGCGATGTACCTCCTCTCTGCTGTGATTGCTGCTGTGGCTGCTTCCCTTTGAATGATCGTCGTTTCGCCATCAGCGCTAGATCATCACTCTGGGGGTTCAAGTTCTGCCGCCGCTCCTCCTCTTGCAGCAAGATCCCTGTCAGATCTTCAAATGTGGGCGCTTTCTCCCTTGCTGCCAATCCAGTGATGAACATTTGAAATTCATCTCGCATCCCATTCAATGTGATTGTGACGAGATTAGAGTCAGACACCTTCTCTCCGATGTCCCCCAATCCGTCTTTCACATCTTTGATTCGCGCAATGAATGCAGCAACAGTCTCGCTTTCGTCCATCCTCATTGAAAATAACTTGCTTTTAAGTGCCATAATTCGACTTGTATTCTGGGTCTGATACAGACTTTTGATGGTCGTCTAGATCTCCGCGGACGTTTTACAGTCTTTGATGTGCGGGATAATGTTGTCCTTCACGGACATCTTCAGCAAAACTTTCGCCTTGTTTTCTCGTTTATCCCATTCTTGCTCTTGTGTCCCTGTGTTCGAATTCGGCCTTTGCTCATCACCTGTAACTATGGACCAAGCATTCGCACCCTCAAGCAAGGTCTGAATCTTAAACTTCCAGTTCGTGAAGTTAGATCCATCGAGTTTTCCAGACTCGTGGAGATAAGATTCCATCGTATTACTCATTCTGAACAGATCTACAAAATGAATCTAATTACAAAAAAAAAATCGATACCTGTCAAATCCTGACACCCAATCTGCCACTTTTCTGCCACTGATCAGCTGGTCTCCTGATCCACCCACTGTATCTTCGATTCAGATCCAGCAAAATCTGTAATTCAATCTCGCTCCGATGAGTCAATTCGATGTTTTCCAATACAGCCACAAAACGATCTGATCAAAACTGATCCGATCTGCCTCTCCCGGATAGATCCGCAACTTCTCTGATCTGCTTCTCCGCGAATCATCAAACGAAGATGAGGCTTCCCGCGGATCCCCTTGAAGGTGAGTTGGCGCCCTCCCGAGCGAAAAATCCGCGCCTAGATGAAAACGGTGTAAGGAAAAACACTTGACGCGATTTTTCCGTGCGATTCCGCGCCAATCTGGTATTTTGGCGTGGTGGCGCGATTAATCGCCGAACAAACGCACCAGTTGCGCTTCCTGGCGCGACTGCCAGCGCGAAAAACGCACCAACCTCCTTCTACTCAGAAAATTGAAAAAATCTAAGTCCGAGCCAGGTGTTCTGCAGTTCACCTGCTCAATTGAGCACACAGCTCTCGTGTACACGCGGCCACAAAGGCACTTTTAGCCACGAAGGCGATTCTGCAACAAAGGCAAGCTGGCCACAAAGGCACTCCAGCCACAAAGGCGATAAAAAATCAGGCTCACCCAATCTGAGCTTTGATACCAAGATAAAATATGAACAGAATTGAAAAAGAGAGATGTAGCTCATAGGTGAGGCCTGCACCTGGAGACTACACTCAGAACTGAGAGATCACTCTTGTACACTCTACGTTCATGAATGAAGGATTTCATCATTAAGTACAATACTAGAAATTAGGAAGTTGCAACAAACCCCTAAACTCTAGGAACTAATCCTAAACTAGGGAGATACGTTACAACTTGTGTAACCATTTCTCCATTAATACAAAATAATATAATTATTTTCAACTCTCCTCCGGTGGGTTATCACTCCTCTTTGCAGTTCAAGCTCGTTGCCCCCCGGAATGGTGCTGTTGTGCGTTCAATGCAAATCAAATGGTCGGTGGAGGATTCATTGTAGTAGGTGAGTAGATACGAAACTTTGAGGTTGCATGCAAGTTCGACACCTGGAGATTGTTGTCGCTGTCTTTCGATCCCATTAGAATAAATTTTTCGTCCTACCTCTGCATGTAGCAGTTGGAATCAAATTCCAACACTCCCCCTAAATTACAACTGATGTTCTCTTGCATACCTAGGCATTTTCTAAGATAGTTAAAACTCTTCTGCCCCAATAGTTTTGTCAGTATATCAACAAACTACTCATCTATTCTACAATGTTGTAAAACAATTTCTCCATTGCTCACTAATTCTCTGATGTAGTGATAATTGGCATTCGTTCTCTTATGAAACACTGAATTCTTTGACAATGCTATTATTGAGCTATTATCACAATAAATTGTTGTTCCTTTGTCTTGTTCATGACATAAATCTCTGAGTATTCTTCTCATCCATACTGCTTAGCATGTTCCTGCCACATATTCTGCCTCTACTGTTGATAAAGCAACTATTGGTTGCTTCTTGGAAGCCCATGAAATGGCTCTCTATCCCAAATGAAACACATATCCAGATGTGTTCTTCCTGTCATCTACACTTCCAGCCCAACCATTGTCAGTATAAACAATCAATTTAAAATTTTGAAATGGGGAGTATAAAATACCATACCCCTTCGTTCTATTCACATACTTTAGAATCGTCTTGGCTGCCTGCCAATGAGTCTCTTTTAGTGTTTCCATGTGTTGACCACACTTTGTCGACGACTCCATAGCAGTACACCCCCATTTTTTCAAATGGGATCCATCATGTTCAACGTGTTCACGCCATTTAGATTTCATCATTAGTCGACAGTTTTATGAATGATGTAAACCCATTCTACATGTTTATGATGTAAATGATCTAAGTAAGACCACTATGTATGTAACAACCTAAGTAAGCCTAGTATTTTGATAATGATTTCTATCTTATAAGGTTTTTTGTCTAACTGATTCATTTGTGTTTCTCGACACAAGTGATCAATAGAATTTTCCCCTCCAGCCTCACCCCAAAGCTAGGGTGAATTTTTTCATCAAGATGCTAAGTAAGTCCTCATGTTTTCTATCGAGTCTTTGTAAGAGTGGTTTGGGAATAATTCTAGCTAATTAGCTAAATTATTTTATTACAAGTTGTTTGGTCTACTAGCTCATATTGAATCACAGAATTGGGTAGCTATTTGAGGGTCTATCACAAATGGTTTTCCCCCCTTCATGTGTCAAATGTGTTTATCTTATGTAAAGAGGGTTGGAAAAATAATTAAATCCCCTCTGAGTCAATTAATTAAATTTTCTAGCCAAATTAAATTAAAAAATTCTAAACCAAAAATTTAATTAATTTTAAGTCATAGGTGAATTAAAAATTTTTATAGGCAAAATTCATAGGTTCTTAAAAAATAAATTTTTAAAGGTCCCAGGTCAAGGGAATAATGAGAATTTCAAGAAATTTTGGACCCTTGGTCCTAGATGGTTAAGCCAAAGTCAAAATTTTGAGGTATTTTTGGGTTAATAAAAATGTAATTAACTGATAAATTCGAATTTCCTCAAAATTATAATTTCGATGGTCCAGATTAAAAGAAAATTAAATCTTCTTTTACGGCCGAGATTATTTTGACATGGATCAACCAAACTAGCCGTTGGAGATTTTATCTTATAAATTATACGTCTTTGTATGTCATTTGTATATGATCTTTGGATCGTGCACTTGTTCTCATAAGCTCTTGTAAATTTTTTATCAATAAAGTATAAAGACTTTAGGGTTACAAACTTTGGTGTTCTTTTTCTAGATCTATGTGGTAATATTGTCTCTAAAATCTGCTACTTTTATTGGCATTTGATGGTTGATGGACTTTTATTAATTGATCTGCATACAGGTATCTTGTGCAGTTTTCTGGGTTTTCTTAAATTGCATTTTGATTTGACAGAAATCTCAGTTATCTATATTTATGAAAGGTCTCATGGCTATTTTTTAAATCTCTATCGATCTAAAATTCAGATCTAAGTGGGCATAGATCATTACTCAAGATTTGAGCATTTGGGGAAATCTTCAGTTAGATCAGTCGACTCTCAAATTTCAGAAAATCTGAAAAAGTCCATTGTTTCTTAATTTCTAAGGTTATCTTACAAAATATTTTTTGCAGGGTATTTCTAGAGCTTGTGCCTAAATAAAAAAAATTATCTTAATTTTTTTGAATTTAAAGTTAGATTTGGCTAGTAAGAGCCTTAGATCTTCAGATCTAGGAGCGAAGTCAGACTTATACTCCTCAGATCTGATAGATCTGCAAATCTTGTGCATAGATCTGTAGATTTGAAGTTTTGTAACATAATTTTGAATTTTAACATTTGGATTTTTAGGATTTTCGTTATTTTGTAAATATTGGGTATTGGGTTTCTTTTTTCACTTGTGCAGGATTAGATCTGAAAAATCAGCCAAAGAAATCTTCAGATCTGAGCCAGATCTAGACCCTAGAGGGCAAGATCTGGGTTCAATATTTGTTTGCAGGAATAGATCTGAAAAAATCAGCCAAAGAAAACTTTATATCTGAGCAAGATCTAGACCCTTGAGGACGTATAGGCTTTTGAGGCTATTTTTGCAGGATTTTGGTCTAAAAAATTCTAATTTTCAAGCGGCAACATTATCCTAAAATTTCAAGAATTCTCAACGGTGAGATCTTCATAGCCTTGGGCTAAGGGTTTGATATCTAAACCCTTATTTTCTACAGATTTTATTACAACAAGAAAATTATAAATAATTAGGCCCTAAAAACACATTTTATATGGTCAAAATTGTTTAGAATTGCAAAATCTTCATTTTCAGAATTTGTGATCATTTGGGCATCTTTAATTTTGCCTAGATCTTATTTTGAAGCTTTCTAGAAATTACTGCACAACTGTGAAAAAATCAGATCTGAACATTTCTGATGCATATCCTAAATAAGGTTTAAAAATTTTGAATTTTTAGTTTTTTCGGCAAAACTTACTATTTTTAGACATAGTGGGGATCATTTTCAGTATTTTTAGTTTGCTGATTTGTTATCAATTTACTGTTGTTACAAACTTATCAGTTCTGAAAATTATTGAATCAAACTCTCTTAAAGCCTTAAAATTAAAATTTTCAAGTTTTAATATATTTTTGTTATTTATGGAAGTATTTGGCAGCGATTTTGAGCATTTTTATCTTGCTGATCTGTCACTGCTGAAATAAAAATATCATATCTGAAATTTCTCTTAATCAAGCCCTAAAAATTGATTTTTCTTCAAGTTCAACAATTTTTACTATTTTTAGTCATTTTGAGCATTGGTTCCAGTATCGTTTGTTTGTTGATCTATGGTTTAAATAACTGCTGTAATTTATATTTCAAATCTGAAATTTTGTTCAAAAATATATCCTAAGTTTGACTATAAGAGAGAATTTAATTTTTGGATTTGCATTATTTTAGAACATCATTTAATCCATAAATTGTTTGATGAAGTGGTTTTATTAGCATTATACTTTTATGGTATATATGGATGAATAATTATTGAGATTTATGTGCTAGTAAATTTCATATGTTTCAGTTGGGTTTAATGATCATTGGCATCTGAGTTTTGGAACGTGTTCTATCAATTAAAATTGTCTAATGTTTAATTAAAATTTTGTTTCATTTATTTGAATTATTGGATGTTTATTGAATACTAAATTTTGGGAAATCTTTTCAAGTAAGTGTCATCGATATCTAATTTTGAGGGCTCTATTGTGGATCTGTATATATTTTAATCGAGTAATATTGTGGGCATCTTCATAATTGACACTCACGATTAAGTACTTAGTGGTTAGATCAGATTATTTATAATCTAAGTGCTTTAGTCTTTTTAACATTAACTCTCATCTTCGAAGCTTGCTTCATCTCGCACCTTCAAATCGTTTTCCTTGCATTCTACATTCTAAATTAACATTGCATAGCAGCAGTTTCTCATCAAGTACTTGGTTGTAATTTTCTTAGCAAGATAATTGACTCCATAAGGCACTAGTGCCAATATTTTCAATCATTTAATCTTGCTAGATCTTTTACAAGTATTTAGTCATTTAACTGTGTCTCTCAAACTGGTTGGTTCCCAACGAGTTCTCCTTCATTCAATTTCCATAGGGTCTACCCCCCTTAGTCTTCTATAAGGAGACAATTTAAATAGAGATATTGGGGGTCAAGGTGACAACCCCCGATCTGAGCTGTTGTCGCGGTGCCTAGACATCCTGTGTGACAACACCATGAATCTGAAATTAAACTTACAGTGTGCATAATATCTGGCCTAGTTGTAATCAAATACATGAGGCTGTCAACTATGCTCTTATACAAACTTGGATCAAAATCCCTGTTGCTGTCTTCTTTGCTCAATTTTAACCCCATGATAGTTGGAGTTACAACTGTCTTGTTGTTCTGCATGTTGAATCTTTTCAACACTTCTTCAACATATTTTTCTTGGGAAATAAAAATCCCATTTTCATTTTGCTCTACTTCTATTCCAAGAAAATATCTCAAAAAACCCAAATCAGTCATTTCAAATTCACTCTTCATGACTGCTTTAAAATCAGCAATGAGAGAAACTTCATTGCCAGTAAAGGTTAAATCATCTACATATAAAACAACAATAAAAATCTTACTGTCATTTTCTTTTATGTAGAGTGTGGGTTCTCCATCACATTTCTCAAATCCATTTTCAGTCAGGGAAGCATCTATTCTGTTGTACCATGTTCTCGGTGCTTGCTTCAGCCCATAAAGAGCTTTCTTCAACTTGCATACTTTGTGCTCTTGGCCTTCAATCTTATAGCCTGGAGATTGTTCAAAATATACCTCTTCTTTCAACACTCCATTCAGGAATGTAGATTTCACATCCATTTGGTAAACCTTCCATTTTTGTTGTGCTGTTATGGACAACATTGTTCTAACTATTTCCATCCTTGCAAACGGTGCAAAGGTTTCTTCATAATCTCTTCCTTGTTGTTGCTTGTAGCCTTTAACAACAAGTCTTGCTTTGTGTCTTTCAATCTTGCCTTTAGCATTGCTCTTGGTCTTATAAACCCATTTTACTCCAATGAATTCTTTACCTTTAGGGAGGTCCACTAACTCCCGTGTATTACTCTTTTCTATTGCGCCAATCTCTTCGTTCATTGCTTCAATCCATTTTTCTTCTTTTACAGCTTCTTAAAAATGAATTGGGTCATCAACATGAAAATACAAAGAAAATAAAGAGTTTAGACTAGCATTATCATTTACCTCTCCTTGTTCATAAATCTCACTCAGATTTCTGAATCTCGGTCTTCTTGATGTACTTGGAGTTCCACTTGAATTCGAGGGAGTTTCAGTTCCCTATGGTGTGCCTGAAGAAGCACTTCCTTAATTTCTCAAGGCTGTTCTATTTCTAGCTTGTGGTGTGGTTTGTTGTGCCTGTGGTGGTGGAGGAGGAGCCACCAAGGAGGGATTATTTGTTGTTGTCCTTTCCTCTTGTTCTTCGTGAGACACACATGTATTCACATTCACTGTTTTCTCTAAGCTTCCATCCCAAGATTCTTCTTCAATAAACTACACATCTCTGCTTATTATTACTTTCTTGGTGGATGGATTATAGAGTTTGTATGCCTTGGACTCATCACTGTATCCAACAAAGATACACTTCTTCCTCTTGCTTTCAAGTTTCTTTCTCAATTGATTTGGGACATGTGCATAAGCCACACATCCAAAAACTTTCATGTGAGTGACAAACTGCTTTGTTCCACTCCATGTTTCTTTCGAAACTTTGTTCATGACAAATTTGGTTGGGCATCTATTCAATATATACGCTGCACAATTGACAACTTCAGCCCAATACTCATTTGGAAAATGTTTTGCCTTCAACATATTTCTGACCATGTCCATGATGGTCTTGTTCTTCCTTTCTGCAACATCGTTTTGTTGTGGTGTGTACCTTGTGGTAAATTTCTTATGTATTCCATTCTCCCTACAGAAACGTAGGAACTCTTTGGAGATGTATTCTCCACCTCTGTCAGTTCTTAGCACTTTGATGTAGTTCCTACTCTGCTTCTCCACAAGAAATTTGAAGTGGCAAAACTGTTCAAACACTTCACTCTTTTGCTTCAAGAAATACACCCATATATTTATGGTGTAATCATTTATGAATGTCAAAACATATTTGTTGTCAGCTAAAGATGGCGTTTGCATTGGTCCACACAAATCTGAGTGGACAATTTCTAAGGGTGTCTTTGCCTTTATACTCTTCCCTGCTGGAAAGCTTTCTCTGTGTTGTTTGCCCAAGATGCAGTCTTCACAAAGGCTGTCCAGTTTCTCAATCAGTGGTAATCCTTTTACCATTCCCTTTCTATGCAACAAGTTCAGGCCTCCGAAATTGAGATGTCCAAATCTCAAGTGCCATAACCATTTTTCATCTTTCACTTCCTCTTGAAAGACCTCTTATGTTACAGCTGCTACATTTCTTCTTTCCTTTAAGCCTGTTCTGAGCTTGAGAGAAAACATCCTATTGCTTGTCATCTGCACCTTTGCAATAACTTTCTTGCTTGGAGGTATGTCCATGATTGTGCACACATCATCTTTATATAATACATTTTAACCCTTGTTTATGAGCTGTCCAATTCTCAAAAGATTACATTTCAAGCCAGGTACATAATATACATATGGCACAAACTTTTGTTCTCCTTTTCTTGTCAGGATACTTACTCTTCCTTTTCTCATGACAGAGATCTTACTATCAGTCCCTGTTGTTACTTCATATTTAACATTTTCATCTAGATTGGAAAACATTGCTATATTTCCAGTCATGTGGTTACTACAACCTGAGTCTAAGAACCATACATCATCTTGTCTATCTTATGCTACATTACATGTTAACAACACATTATTCTGGTTCTTTTCTTCTTTTGTAAAATTAGCATTCTGCCTATTATTCATGTCATTTTGCTTTTTCCTACATACATTGGCATAGTGCCCATATTTCTTGCAATAATGACATTGGACTTGGGATTTGTCATATCTTTGTCCATGAGCTTGATGTTGACTTAAGCCTTCATTATAGTTCTGATTGCTGCCCCTTCCACTCGAACTTGCAGGGTTGTTTCCTCCACCTCTCTGTGGGTTTCTTCCTCTTCCTCGGTTGTTTCATCTTCCTCGCCCTCTACTTTGGCCAAAAGACATTTGAGTCTTGAAAGCTTGTTCCAATGAGGAATCTGTTCCTCTGTTCATTATTTGTTCATGAGACATCAAGGATGCACTAAGCTCATCCACTGTAAATAGTGAGATCTTTTGTCTCTTCTATTACCACTACTCTGGCATCAAATCTTGAGGGTAAACTTCTCAAGATTTTCTCCACTATTCTTCTTTCTTCAAGTGTCTCTCCATGAGACCTTATCTGGGTAACCAGCCTAATAACATGAGCGAAGAATTGAGTCTATAGTGTCAGACTCTTTCATACAGAGAGTTTCAAAATCTCTCCTCAGCATTTGCAGCTTTGTTGCCTTCACCTTCTCCATGCCTTGATAGGCTGTTTTGAGAATATCCCACGCCTCCTTAGAATTTTTTGCTGCTGCAATCCTTGGGAAATACTCTCGTGCACTGATTGATAGAGATGGAAGAGGGCTTTGGTGTCCTTATTCCTATTTTCTCTTAAAAAATCTCTTTTTGTTGTTGTCAAAGCAGTCAGAGCTGTTGCGTCTGCTAGTTCTGGGTAGCCATTCTCAACTAGCTCCCATATGTCCTGTGAAGCAAACAGGGCTCTCATCGTGATTGCCCAATATTCATGGTTCTTCCCGTTAAACTGTGGAAGTTGGGGATTCATCAGGCTGGTGCCTACTGCTACCATCGTAACTATGTAAACACAAAAGTTTTCTTGACTATGTTAAAAAAAAACAAAACAATCAAACTCTTATGACTGTGTAAACAAATAGAAGTTTTCTCTTTGCCGGAGAAATCCGCTTCAATAACCTTCTTACAGCTTCTGCAGTGAAGAGTGATCTCTGCTTTTTTCACTGAGCGCCTAGACTAGCTCTGATACCATGTTGGCAATTTTCGATAATTTCGAACACACAGAGGAATAAAAAGAATTTCTCAACTCAACACGGAGATTAAAAAAATAAATTGCAGACAGAGAGATGGTTTAAACACTCTATTTCATTAAAATAAAATCTATTACAAAATGAGATTCCTCAGAATGAAGTTCTGGATTACAATGGAAATCTTCTGGCTGCTTTACACACACACAACACTTAAATTTTTCTACTTTGTCTCTATGTTTCTATTCATTGCTACGTACACAGTGCTCTCTATCTTTTCCTTTGTCGTCACTATTACACAGTTTTGTAGTCTTATTGCTCTTCGGGAAAAAAATGCTACACAGTCTTTTTCATCCTTCGGCCTCTTTCTCTTACATTACACAATGCACACGGCATATGAATATATATAAAGTCAACATTACAATATTCATATATATTTTAAGTATAAAATATTTACAATATATATTATAAACTATTTATAACCTGTGTTTAAAACAAAAATAAGTCACGGAAAATAAAAACATTAAAATAAAATAAAAAAAATTATGCATTCACTCCATATTCCGTGGGCTTCAAAAATTATGCAAGAAATTGTTCCTTTGCCCCACGAAATTCTTTTCATTGGTTCGAAGGAAGGTGACGTCATCTCCTCCAGTGGGTCATCACTCCTCTTTGCAGCTCAAGCTTGCTGCCCCCCGGAATGGTGTTGTTGTGCGTTCAATTCAAATCAAATGGTTGGTGGAGGATTCATTGCGATAGGTGAGTGGATACGAAACTTTGAGGTTGCGTGCAAGTTCGAAACCCGGAGATCGTTGTTGCTACCTTTCGATCCCATCAGAATTAAGTTTTCATCCTACCTCTGCGTGTAGCAGTTGAAATTAAATTCCAACAATTTATTTGATAAATTTTGTTTTATTTTAATGCTGGTAATTATATAAATTAAACGAGTTGTTTTAGAGCTATTTTTTTGGATTTTTTTATCAAATTTCTTTAATATCTTACAGGAATTCATTGAAATCACAAGTTTGATGTGTAACCCTGTACAATAGAAGTGTCCTAGGAGTTTTTAAGGGTGTTGAATCCATATATACAATCAAAAAATATTTTGGATAACATCAAAATTTTAGAATTCAGGCACCCGAAATTCCAAAAAGTCGCATTAATGACAACTCCTTAATTAAATATTAGGGAAATATAGAAATATTTTATAATAAATATCAAATTATTTTCTTTAAGATATATTTCTCATTATTAAATATATATATATATATATATATATAGAGAGAGAGAGAGAGAGAGAGATTTGTAAGTTTAGTAAATTCTTCTTATTTTCCATTAATCAAAAAGAGAAAAGCAGGTTACAATGAATAATGTTGGATGACCTCAACCTGCCTGTAGGAAACCACAGGTCTGATGGCCACCTTAAAGAGTTATAGGCCAACCAAAATTGATAAAATTTGAACCTAATATTGTTTATTTTATCAATTTTACCCTCAATTACATTCAAGGACATCAGAAAGTAAATGTTACCAGTAATATGCATGTCAAAGGGACAAAATGAAAAGGATTTCATAAGACTCAATCATTAGATGACTTGATAGGCACGGGATCCAGGCATATCAACTTGGTTCATACTTTGTAGCTGGTGTTCCATAAAACCCAGGTGGAAGTTCTGGTGATGTTGCTGAAGGTGGATTTCTTGATATCCCTTCTCATTTCGGCTAAAATAGAGGCAGCTTTCGGATCCCCTCGAATTTCCTGAATAGTGTGACTTGATAGGCACGGGATCCAGGCATATCAACTTGGTTCATACTTTGTAGCTGGTGTTCCATAAAACCCAGGTGGAAGTTCTGGTGATGTTGCTGAAGGTGGATTTCTTGATATCCCTTCTCATTTCGGCTAAAATAGAGGCAGCTTTCGGATCCCCTCGAATTTCCTGAATAGTGACTATGGCTTTCGCCATTAAACATTTCATTGTCTAAAAAGTATGGATGGACTGTTGAAATAATGACAGTCTGCTTCTGGTATTCCCTGGATCCTTCAGAAACTCCATCACTTCCTCTTGTATTTCACCCTCCTCTTTGGTTTGATAGTCACGCTCCCAGCCTGAAATGAGTAATTTTATTTGAGAATGAGTACTTGCCCCGTAGGTGTCGAAGAGATTTTCCATAATTTCTTTACAGGAATTTCTTACCCTCCTGTTGGGGCCCTCTTTTGACTTGCCTTTGTTCTGCTTTCCTTTGTCTTTTACATCCTTTTTCACTGCTTGACCTTTCACCATTCTGCCTTACAGATGGAGTACCAACAGTTGAATTATCTGTCTATGTTGGGGCGAGTACCAGACCAAGACTAAAGGAATACTTGTATGTGATTTAAAAATAATTTAGTTAAACAACAGAGGAAACGATCCTGATTGTCGAGAGTAATGTCCTCAATTTTATAGGTGTAATGCATGTCATCATTCCTTCTTTCAGTCGCCCTACGAGCTATGAGGTTGGCCATAGGATGGCCAAAAGATTTTTCCAAAGAAACAGAAGTTTCCTTAGCTAAAAAAAATATAATAAGATTATTAATTATGGAAATTTTATCCAATTTTATTATATAAATGATATAAATAGGTTTTCTTACAATACTTTGGCTTATCAATACCAACTATCCAAAAACTACAACTCATTTGATATAACACATGTTCCTAACATTTTTGTGAATTAATCAATTTAATTAAAAGGGGAAAAATGACATAACTATTTTAGAGATAAATTTCAACCATTAATTTGTGAATATTAATGAGAATATTGTAGAATATTTGGTAAAGGTTAAATACCTACCATCCACCTAATAATTATTGATAATTAAATTAAAATTCTAAAAACCCTATTCCAAAATAGACATTCCTATAAGCATAATTATCTATAATTTAAAGAATTAATTTAAATTTAATATGCTAAATTATAAATGGAGCTACATAAATTAAACAATTGGTAAACATGATAAATATGCATCCAAATACTTACACAGTTACACTTACCTCAAAATACATATCATATTGTCAAAATTTAGAAAAAATCATAAAAATTAACTAAATAAATTGCAACTTTATTTTAAATTAATATTATTAATTATTAATTATATAAAAAAATTAATATGTGAGTCAAATATATATAACATAATTATTAACCATGAAGATTTACTTATATTTGATTATGGAGATCTTTAAGTTATATATAGGGTTTGTTACAATACCATATGGAAATACCATTACTTATCAATACTATTACCCAAAACCCATAATTTATTTAAGTGAAAATATTTATATATATATTTTTATTTTTATTTAATTTTATAAGAATATTTTTATGAAAATAAAAAACAAAAAACTTAATTACTTTTCAAATAAAACTCAATCTTTTATTTTTTACTTACTATAAATATTCCATATATTTTGTATAATTAAATCCTTACCATTTATCTATGCTATTCCAAAACATATTTTAATTTAAATTAAAAATTACAATCTAATTATTCTATTTTTAATTTTTATTTAAATACATTTTTAAAATAATTTTATTGAAATTGTGATAAAGATTTATTATATTTTTGAACTTTAATTTAAAAAAAAAAAAAAAAATTAAAATTATATATATATATATATATATTAAATTTATTTATACCTTCATAATAAAATTTAAATAAAAAAAAAACAATTTAAAAAAGAAAAAAAAAGGAAAATATAAAACAATTTAAATTACCTGATGCAATATTAAACTAGCTACTTCTAACTTTAATGGATCCGTGACAATATCATAGGAAAACGCGTCATTTATCTTAATGGGGCCAAAAGTCATTAGTTTTCAAAGGATGTGAACGAATTTTATTCATTCATCTCTAACACGTGAAAAACATGTTGTGACTTGTGAATCGGATAACGCGCATTGAAATCAATGTTATCATTTTATATCTTTATTATTTGAAGTACGTGAAAAACAGCTGGAATCATAGTTTGAAAATAGTTTTATCGGTTGAAAAATTGTAAGCGGAAATCATGGTAGTAGTTAAATGTGGTGGTTTTGGGTATACTTACATTTGCATTTAAAAATATTATTGAAATGCTATTTTATTATTATTTTATTTGGAAGCGTATGATCAAATTTTTATAATAAAAAAGTTAATAATATTTTTTATTAAACTATTTTATAAATATTTTTTTTTGAGAAATTATATCTTATATAAATTAATTGTTTTTTCATAAAATTAATTATATATATAAATTATTATTTAAAAGAAATCACAAGTTGTTAACCAAGTAAAAATGCTAGTTTTAATATACTTAATGAGTTATAGGATATTCACACATAGGATACCACAATGGGTGTTATAAATTACATAGTGGGTCAATTTTTTATTCGAAAGCATGTAACGTGCAACTGAAAAGTCATAAACAAACCTCCAAAATTTTATATAAGTATGCATAATAGTCATATCATTATAAAAAAACAAATATTTTAATCCGTGAAAAGATTACTCCAGGCCGTCGGGTGAAGTCATGATTCCATGATTTCATGTTTTTAAAAGTATAAGTGAACAACGTGTTTTTTTATTATTTTATTTTTAATAGTGCTGAATCTATTTTCACTATCAAAAATGGATTCTAAACACTTCAACTACTTGATTTTTTGAATTTTATTTTACCAAATTCCAGTCCTAACTATTCTGTATACTTGATTTTTTGAATTATATTTTACCAAATTCCAGCAAAAAAAACTACCGAACTATTCTGTATGCTAAATAGACAACTTCTTTTATTTTTCCATAGCATGATATCAAATAAAATTAATCAATAATGATAAATTTGTGAAAAATATAATTTGTACAACCATGATAAAATTGGTCAATAATGATAAATTTGTGAAAAATATAATTTGTACAACCATGAATACTGTTGAATTGAGAAATTGCTTTACAGCTTCATGTTGCAACTACCCACGGCCACTGAATGGACACGACTCCCGACCATAACTTTAGGTTATCACGGTGAATCGGTCATACACATAACACGTGGGTTCCGTCGGTCAGTTAGAAAGTTGGAAAAAGCAATCCTGTTAAACGCCATGAACAGTGACGCATGTTTTAAAATTTTGTGATTACGCCAAAGAGAGAATGATCTGGTCCTCTGATTCTTTCTCTGCTTCATAAGGCAATGTCGCCGGCTTCATCGTGGTGTAAGGAGCCACGCTGTTGAATCTGTACTCCACCGAAAAAACTTGATCAAGTTATTACGTGTTTGCTTATTCAATCATTTAAATATAAATTTACCCTAATCACGCGTCAAACAATGGACTATTTAAACTTCTAAATGGAAACGACTTAAGATTATGATTAGGTACCTCTCTACCCTAATCAGGTGTTAAACAATGGACTATTTAAACTTCTAAATGGAACGACTTAAGATTATGATTAGGTACCTCTCTTTTCGCTTTTGGAGGAAGCGCTCCAGAGATAATTTCCTGACCATTTGCAGGCCTGCAATAGCAATAGCAACAAGTAAACAATGTTAAAAGCCTTTTATATCTCAAATTTCCTTTTTCTATCTTTTTAGAATGAATCCAGTGACTATTCTTCAGTATGCGCGATCTCGGCGTCTTACCTACTGGCCGTCTATGAAGTTGATTTTCAGTGACAGCGTCCGATGCAGGCTTGGAAGGCAGCGGTTTCGATATCTGTTCGATTTTACCACTGGAAACCTCAGATGTTCTTGTGCTGCTAGAGCTATTAGTACTGGCAAGCCTCATAATGGCTTCAGCCTGCCAAGAAAATGATAAAAGTACTCTGTCAGAAAGAAAATAAATAAAGGCAAAAGGATTAAAGATTCAAACATTTTTCCCAAAAAATTACATATAATTGTTGCTCAGATCAAAATACCTTCTCAGCTGGCACATGGTAAATTCTCATCGCTCCATTATAAAATATAGTGAGTTGAGGTGTGGACTGCTGCTCCGGAGCTTTCTCTGGACCAGATCTGTTAAAAATAGTGCAAAAACGGAAAGTTAGCTCTGTCCAACATCTAATCTCGCTCGGCTATGAAGGATTCCGAAGGGAAAACAAATGACAAATGTCTGGACATGAAAATACCTCGAATCCGGATCAGTTTGGCCGATTGCAAACGGCAAAGTTATTTTCTTTTCTGCGACTCTAGGGTTTGAACCGAAACCGGAACCGGTGCTGACAGGAAACAATTCCAACATTTCCGGCTGGCTTGATAATTCAGATCTTCCGTTAAAGCCCTCGGTCTGACAATTTAAATGAGCGGAATCGGTCTTCTTGTACTCTGAAAGCCCGGAAAACACTTTTTGCATCATCTGCGGTTTTATCCGCGACAGATCTTGCGTGACTGTTTCATTCGTCAAAGACATACAAAATCAGCCAAGGCATTCTACCGCGGAAACAAGAGAATGGAAGACAAATTCATGAAAAGAAAGTATATTGCACGGGCCAATCTGAAAATAAAACAGCGAGACAAATTCAAGGCATTTGAAAAAAGGAAAAAAGCATACATCTAAGCTTTGGTAGATGTTTTTCAGGGCTGATTTCCAAACCGCTACTGCCTCTCAGGACTGTTCTGTTTGCTTCTGAGGCGTTCTGAACGCCCAGAAACTCCAGAGCCACAGAAGCACTTGAAGGCATAGCTTGCAAACTCAATTTGTCTGATAAATCCCGAAATTTTCCTCTACAATCTACCTTTGTTCGAAGCTATACTACTCCAGGAGATGGAGATCAATCAAAGCGCCTACTAAGCGAAGACAATTCTGCGTAGTCTGAGGCGAATAAGAAAATAAATAAGGGAAACTGAGAGGTGGGATTAGGCAAGGTTAGGAGGCTGCCTTGCAAGTTATACCGCATGTGGAGTTAGTGGAGATTTTTTCCCTCTTGACAGTAAGCCACGTTCCTTGTGAGAAGCCTGTGAGAAGCCACGTTCCTGACGTGGACACCAGTATTGAAGTCGAGTCAAATAACGCCACAACCATTTTAAATATTTGAAGTCTTAACACACAATTATTTTAATGGGAAGAGCCGGTCGAGGACGGTTTTCGCGGGATGTTAAATGCGCACGAGGGGGAATTGTCGCGTGCGTTTGTCTTCACGGGAAATAAATGTGACGGTGAATGGAAGAAAGGTCCGCGAATATGTCTTGCCATTGGCATGATCATTTGATTCATTTGATAAATTTGGTTTTATTTTAATGCAGGTAATTATATAAATTAACCGAGTTACTTTTAGTGGTATTTTTTTAAGATTGTTTTTTGGATTTTTTTGATAAAATTTCTTTAATATCTTGCATGAATTTATTGAAATTACAAGTTTGATGTGTAATTTTGCACAATAAAAGTGTTCTAGGAGTTTTTAAAGGTGTTGAATTCATATATACAATCAAAAACTTATTTTGGATAACACAAATTAAAATTTCACCTTAAAATTTTAAGATTCCGGCACCAGAAATTCCAAAAAGTCACATTAACTGCAACTCCTTAATTAAATAGTAGGGAAATATAGAAATACTTTATAATAAATATCAAATTATTTTCTTAACCAATAAAAAGCAGTTCTGATATAAAATGTTGGATAGCCTCAACTTTAATGCGTAGGAAACCATGGTCACGATGGCCACCTTAAAGAGTTATAGGTCAACCAAAATTGAAAAGGTTAAACCTAATATTGTCTGTTTTATCAATTTTACCCTTAATTACATTCAAGGACATCATAAAGTAAATGTTAAGAGTAATATGCATGTCAAAGGGACTCAATGAAAAGGATTTCATAAGACTCAATCATCACATGACTTGATAGGCGCAGGATCCGGGATATCAACTTGGTTCATACTTTGTAGCTAGCATTCCATACAGCCAAGGCAGAAGTTCTGGTGATGTTGCATAAGGTGGATTTCTTGATATCCCTTCTCATTTCGGCTAAAATAGAGGCAGCTTTCCGATCCTCCCCAATTTCCTGAATAGTGACTATGGCTTTAGCCAGTAAACATTTCATTGTCCAAAAAGTATGGATGGACTATTGAAATAATGACAGTCTGCTTCTGGTATTCCCTGGATCCTTCAGAAACTCCATCGCTTCCTCTTGTATTTTACCCTCCTCTTTAGTTTGACATCCCAGCCTGAAATGAGTAATTTTACTTGAGAATGAGTACTTTCCCAGCCTGAAATGAGTAATTTTACTTGAGAACGAGTACTTGTCCACTAGGTGTCAAAGAGATTTTCCATAATTTCTTTACCAGAATTTCTTCCCCTCCTATTGGGGCCCTCTTTTGACTTGCCTTTGTTCTGCTTTCCTTTGTCCTTTACATCCTTTTTCACTGCTTGACCTTTCACCATTCTACCTTACAAATGGAGTGCCAACCTTTGAATTATTTGTCTCTATTGGGGCGAGTACCAGACCAAAACTAAAGGAACACTGGTATATGATTTAAAAATAGTTGTGAAGTGCAACAAAATTTCAATAATTGATTTAGTTAAACAACAGAGGAAACGATCCTGATTGTCGAGAATAATGTCCTCAATTTTATAGGTGTAATGCATGTCATCATTCCTTCTTTCAGTCGCCCCATGAGCTATGAGGTTGGCCATAGGATGGCCGGAAGAGTTTTCCAAAGAAAGTTTCCTTAAGTAAAAACATGTAATAAGATTTTTAACCATGGAGATTCACCTATACTTTACCATAGAGTAATCTGTAAATAGGCTTTGTTACAATACTATGGCTTATCAATACCAACTATCCAAAAACCACATCATTTGATATAACACATGTTCTAACATTTTTGAATTAATCAATTTAATTAAAAGGGAAATGCTGTATAACTATTTTTTAGATAAATTTCAACCATTAATTTGTGAATATTAATTAGAATATTCTAGAATTTGGTAAATGTTAAATACCTACCATCCACCTAATAATTATTGATAATTAAATTAAAATTCTAAAAATCTTATTCCGGTATAGACATTCCTATAAGCATAATTATTTATAATTTAAAAAATTAATTCAAATTTAATATGCTAAATTATAAGTGGAGCTATCCAATTAAACAATTGGTAAACATGATAACTATGCATTCATGATGGCATCCAAATACTTACACAGTTACACTTACTGATACATCTCATATTGTCAAAATTTTAAAAAAATCATAAAAATTAACTAAATTGTAACCATGGTTTATTTGTTAACTAGTTGTTAAGCTACTGTTAGAAGTTTTGCAAACAATTATTTTTATTATATTGAAAAATAAATTTTGTGGACAGAAATTTATTTTCTTGAATAATAAAAAAGAAAATTGATTATGGAATTAGTTCCATAAGTGAAAGACTGATAGTGAAAAAAGATAGGATTGGTTGAACAGAATTCAGTTGGAACAGTTACCCAACCTCTGACGGTAAAGATGGAATCCCAGTGAGGTTTGGGGGTTCTCTATTTTTGAAAGGAAAAAGGAAGAAATTACTGAGAGAAATTCTGCACTCATGGTACTAGTGAAATATTCAATTTTTATATGGATACTGGAATTGGAGATTGGACTGGATTGTCCCGAGATCTCTTCCAGGTTTTCTTGTTCACCACGAGTTCCAGACTTGGAGCAAGGGGGAGAGTTGGAGGACGTAATAGCCTCACTCGCGAATGGAAGGCAATAAAATATCAGTCACTGAGAAGCGAACATATAAGTATATTCTGTTACTGCAATTGACATTTGAAGTTGGTAAGATTTAATTCTGAATATTCGGTTGAAATATTACTGTAAATTCCTATTATGGTATGTTATAGTTAACAGAAAAATTCCATAAACAAGTGTTAAGCTAGCTAAATACAAAAAGGAAGAGGACTGTAAACCCTGACCCCTCTGACGAAGGTTCTGGGTAGATCGTCCTCTAGATATTACATGGACAGTTATGGTCTGGACATTTTCTGTAGATTGTTTGAATAAAAAAATATTGTCGAACTGAAGGAAATAAACAATAAATTAGAAAAGCAATGTGTAACCCTGGCTATAATGCTTAAATAGAATTACAAATCTGTATCTAACAATATAAGAGAAAATCTTTTGTAATGGGTTATAAAGTGCAATAATTATCATTCTGTTGCAAAAGTAAACTCAGTATAGATAAACTGACAAAACCATAGTGTTGTTACAAATAAAGGAGATAAACAGTTCACTGTACAAATTATATTTCCGCAAATAGGACTAATCTATGGCATAGAGATTAAAGCTTCTGATGCAAACTATTATAGCATAGAATAGTTTAGAAATAGAGCTAAACAACATTGGAGAATTCCAAATAAACCCTCAGCATCGCCATTTAACTAACAATATGAGAGGAAAGAAGAACAAATGTTAACTAATGAATCATTCTCTGATATTTCATTCTCAGCTTAAATACCGTAGGAAGAAATTATTCAATATCCTACATAATTTCAAGTAACTCTCGGAGTTATATGAATACAGTATTGAATTAAAAATGAAGATAATAATAATACATATCAGAAGTCCACTGTTAACATTTCATTGCCATGGAATGGCATTATTCGAATGCAGGGATAAACCCTCGTTCCCAAACAAAGGAATAACAATATTTAAGGACTGGAAATTAAATTACATTGCGATGGAAGGGCATTGTCCGAACATAGGGATAAACCCTCGTTCCTAACCAAAAAGAATAATAACATTTGGAACCGAAAATAAAAGACATCGAATGTCATTTCTTATACAAGCGTAAACCCCATATAATAGTAATTTGGAAGCATAGCTTCATAAGGTAAATGACTATGTAAACAAGAAGCACTTAGTCACTGGTCGACTAATAACAAAGATAATCCTCGCCTGCAGATAAGCAAGGGTGAGAATTATAAACTGAAAACTTATGAAGGATGCTGGTGTAATGCTTCAAGGTACTTAGCTGTTGTGATAGCAAGGCGTAGCAGGCATTTAAACCCTTGTAGAGCCGCCAAGGTGGAATCTACAGGTATTCGAGCCATTGCAGGACTTGCGGTAGTAGAATCTACCTTACACATTAACCAGAGATAACAATCAGTAAGTATTTATAAAGAAAATTCCAAGCTGGATTACATTGAAGTAATATCTGTGAGACAATAATTAACTACAAAAATCATAACGAAATCCTGAGAATGATTCAATAGTTTACCTGTGAGTTCAACTGGAAACTTGGAAATTGCGAGAAGTAGCTGAGTAGACATTCGGGGTTCGCCCAGCTGAGAAAAGGGGCCGAAATAAAACAACAGTCCCATGCCGGTTGAAGGAAAGATAATCCAAAGATTAGAAAACCAAATTGTCGGATTCACATAACATCTCTGTGATAAACCAAACTGAGATGACTTCTGTCGTAGCCTTAAAGGCATGCAAAACCAAAAAGGGTTGCAGACCTCAACTCTTTCGCGGAGAAGAACAAAAATGAAAACCAGTTCAAGGGTTTGGGGGTGACAAAACGGTTGTGTACCTTAGAAAATTCTTGAAGATCTCGACCTTGCACATTACAAGGTGGGTAGATCGAACGGTGGCTCAGATACCATGTAAACCAAACAACAACTGTTGCCATAAACCTATCACAAAATTCATTAAATGCTAATGGTGGAATGGGGTTGGAAATTAAAGAATTAACCTTTGATATTAATGTTTGCATGCTCGATGCCCTGGATAAGGTGATTGGGAATCAAACCTAGTGTATATCCAAAATAAATGGGTACATATAAACTAGATGTATCATTCTGCAAAGTTAAACATTGTACTTTATACCAGAGTTGTTTACGTTACCTGAAACCTATAGATTTGGCATGATAACTATTAACGAAGGTTCAAAGTATAAATATATGTATAATGTATGATGGTGAAATAATTAATCTAGAGTGAGATGATTATAATTTATATACATGTTGAATTGCCCCTAGAACAAGTAATTCAATAGAAAGATAATTATAACGTAACTATCTTAAAAATGACGATTGAATAGTTAACTACGGAAAGATAAATTTTTTATTTGTTTATGGTAATTATGATAGAATTGGTAAGGTATATGTTACAAGTGGTATCAGAGCAGCGTTGTAACGCTGAGACCCTCAAGGGTCAACTAACGTTGTAAGTTGTGTATTAATGAATGCATAGAGATAAAGAGGAAGAGTTTAACAGGATAATATGAGGAGGAAAACGACACAACAACCACCTCCAAGTGTTGGGGAGACACAACCCTGATCTGAATTAAACCCAGAAATGTGGATACAGCTGGGGGTAGAACAGCACCAGCAAACAAGTTGCTTATTAGAGGAACAACATCACTAAACTAGTATCCTCTTAAATACTGTACAGAAAATACAAGAAGAAATGGAAAAGGTGCGAAATGATAATGCACGACTAATGCAAGAACAGGGGAGGGTATTGAAAAGTCTCTCCGATAAACAAAATCAAGAAAATGAAAAGCCCAATACTGACAGAGAATTTCGGGAAAGAATTGAACAGCAAACCAGAGATCATGATACAGACAGAATGGATAGGATTCAGTCACAGCATAGTAACCGAAATAGAAATAAAAATGAAGCTGAATCTGATAACATATCAGATCCGAAGGAAGCAAAAAGGCAAAAGGTAGAGCTTCAAGTCGAATTCAGGAAAATCAAGCCCCCTATGTTTGATGGAGTGGATGAGGAAGTAGCTGAAGCATGGCTGATTAATATTAATAAATATTTTCAGGTATATGAATATAGCAGTAATCTTAAGGCAAGATTAGCTATTTATCATCTAAGGGAGAAAGCCACCTTATGGTGGGAGGAAGTGAAAAATGTCCATAATATAGATGACCAAGATGTAACTTGGGATGCATTTCAGCAATATTTTAAGGATAAGTACTTAACTGAATACTTTTACGATGAGAAATCAAAGGAATTCCATGATTTGAAGTTAGGACAAATGACAATGGACGAATATATCACTAAATTTACTTCATTATTGCATTATGTACCTTACTTGAGAGATGAAAAGGCTAAGGTGCAGAGATTCCTAAGCAGTTTGCCAACTCATATGAAAAAGCGTATAAAGTTCGTAAATCCTAAAATGATGGATGAGGCTATCAGAAAGGCTAGAATGTGCTACAAGCAAGCAAAAGCCAAGATGGAGCAAGGTAAAAGCTGGTAGACAAAGAAGGAACATAAAGGTAGCTCTGGTTTTAAAAGAAATAAAACCATTAATTTTAAAGGTACTGTGAGGAGTTCAGTTAGTAAGCAGTTTGGTAAAAATCATCAAAGGGTAAGGTGGCCTGCAGATGATAAACATGCATAAGCTTCTAGTAAGCCAAAACAAACACAGAATCAGAAACCACCTTTACAATGCTGGGGCTGTGGGGAGGCTCATTATTACCGAAACTGTCCTCAGCGAGGAAGGAGAGAAACAGTAGCCAATCTACAGGAAGCCTCAACAGTGGGTGATGTTGCCAAAAACATACCCAGGATTAATGCTGCATTGGAGGATCGATAAGCTGACTATCAGCCCACAATGATTGAGCTGGAAGGTAAATTGTTATCCCAATCTGTTTCTATCTTGGTAGATCCAGGTGCAAGTTTAAGCTATATAAGTCCAAAAATAGTAGAATGTTGTAAATCATCAAGTCAAAAATTTAGAAAATCATGGCTAGTATAGTTAGCTACGGGAGCTAAGAGAAAATTTAGTGCTAAAATACCGAACTGTTCACTAAAAATTAATGAACAACAGCTAACTATGGACTTGAATATTTTTCCACTGGGATCTTATGATGTGTTACTTGGTATGGATTGGTTAGAAAGGCATTGGACACTGGTAGACTACAAAGAGAAAGTTATTTACTACAGAAACTAAGATGGCACTCACCAGGAAATACAAGGAATAAAAAAGCCCTTACAGCTGTGCCTAATCACAGCATCTCAAATGGGCAGATGCATGAGGAAAGGATGTCAGTTGTACGCTATTCAGGTGGGCTTTACTAACTCTAAATAGAAGACTCCAGTGTTGCAAACTATACCAATAGTGCAGGAGTTCAAGGATGTATTTACGGAAGAAATGCCAGGTTTGCCACCTAGAAGGGATATAGATTTTACGATAGAATTGTTACCGGGAGCGTCACCAATTTCAAGAGCACCTTATCGAATGAGCATACCAAAATTAACTGAGTTAAAAATGTAGCTACATGAATTATTGGATAAGGGATATATATGACCAAGTGTATCACCTTGGGGAGCACCTATATTATTTGTGAAGAAAAAGGACGAAACTATGCAGATGTGCATGGATTACCGTCAGTTGAATAAATTAAC
This sequence comes from Pinus albicaulis, assembly GCA_034641835.2. Lineage (NCBI taxonomy): Eukaryota > Viridiplantae > Streptophyta > Pinopsida > Pinales > Pinaceae > Pinus > Pinus albicaulis. The sequence continues at coordinate 901,221,212 of CM076572.1, read as the reverse complement.
TGTTAAAAACAGATATCTGTTGCCACGAATAGATGATCTATTTAATCAAGTAAAGGGAGCCACAATATTTTCAAAGATAGATCTGAGATCGGGATATCATCATATCTGAATAAAGGACGAAGACATACATAAAATTGCCTTCCGTACAAGGTATGGGCATTATGAATTTGTGGTGCTACCTTTTGGGTTGACCAATGTACCCACAACCTTCATGAGATTAATGCATGGTATATTTCACCCTTATCTAGATAAATTTGTGCTGATCTTTATTGATGACATTTTAGTTTACTCTAAGAATGTAGAGGAACACAAAGAACACTTGCGAATAGTGCTGGAAATGTTGAGGAGGCATCAATTATATGAAAAATTCAACAAATGTAATTTCTTCAAGGAATAAATACAGTACCTTGGACATGTAATCACTGCTGAAGGCATTGCAGTAGATCCTGAGAAAATAAGAACAATTATGGAATGGAAGGTACCTCAAAATGTGGGAGACATACGATCATTTATGGGGCTGGCCGGTTATTACCAATGGTTTATTAAAGATTTTTCAAAGATTTCTTTTCCTATCACTTCATTGCAAAGGAAAGGAAAAGTATTTAAATGGACAAGGGAGTGTCAGGAAGGTTTTGAAAAGCTAAAACAGTTATTAACAACAGCACATGTGTTAAGAGTAGCAGATCCTAATGAAGAATTTGAAGTTTGCACGGATGCATGCAAAGAAGGTGTTGGGGCGATTCTATCCAAGAAGGTAAGGTAATTGCTTATGAGTCCCGTAAATTAAAAGAACATGAACAACGGTATTCAACATATGACTTGGAGTTAACTGCAGTGGTGCATGCACTCCAGGTATGGAGGCATTATCTACTTGGGAAAAGATTTGTGCTCAAAACTGATCACAACAGTTTAACCAGTTACTTTAAAAAAGATGATCTTAATTCTCACCAGGCCAGATGGAACGCTTTCCTAAGCGAATTTGATATTGATATGCAACACATAAAAGGTAAGGAGAACAGAGTAGTTGATGCCTTAAGCATGAGATTGCATGGTATTTATGAAATATATTATAATGAGGTTGAGTGCAGATTGCTAGAGCAAATCAAAGCAGAAGCGGATAAAGATCCTGAATATGAATATAAGTTTATGTGGCAGCAAGCAAAAGAATTCAAGGACCAAGGAAAATCTGCAGATTATGAAATTGATAAGGATGGGCTGCTAAAATTCTGGAAAAGAATTTTCATTCCTAATAGGATGGAGTTGAAAGAACTCATTTTGGATGAATACCATCGTAGTAACTACTCCAGACATCCTGGTTATCAAAAGATGCTAACAAAAATGAAGAAAGATTACTTCTGGCCAGGATGAGGAAGGATATTGCAGAATACCTAAACAGATGTATAGAATGCCAGTAGGTAAAAGTAGAGCACTGACATCCAGCTGGACTAATGCAGCCTATACCAATACCTGAATGGAAATCAGAGGTGATCTCGCTAGATTTTATTACCGGACTATCAAAGTCCAAGAAGCATAATGATTCAATCATGGTAGTGGTGGATCGATTGAGTAAATCAGCACACTTTATATCGGTACAATCCACTTACAAGACCGCGTAGATAGCAGATATATTCATGCGAGAAATCTTTATATTTCATTGTATTCCAAAGACTGTCATTTCTGACAAGGATGTAAAATTTACATCAACCTTTTGGAAAACACTGTTCAATGTATTGGGAACTCATATTAACTTCAACACTGTGTATCATCCACAGACCAACGGTCAGACAAAGCAAGTGAACCAAATTTTGGAAGATATGTTATGTATGTATGTAATGCAACAACCAACTAGGTGGGAGGAGTACCTACATCTAGTGGAGTTCGCATACAACAATGGCTATCAAGAGTCACTCAAGATGAGTCCATTTGAAGCATTGTATGGGCGTCAATGTAGAACTCCTATTAATTGGAGCAGCCCAGAAAACAAGTTGATGCTTGGACCCGACATGTTGGCTGAAATGGAAATCGAAGTAAAGAAAATCTGACAAAATTTGAAGGCAGCACAGGATAGACAAAAAATATATGCAGACAAGAAAAGGACCTATCGGGAATTTGAAGTGGGGGATCATGTGTATGTAGGGATCAAGCCAAAGAAAAGCACTTTGAGATGGACATCTTGTGCCAAGTTAGCCTCCAGATTCTGTGGTCCATTCCAAATATTGGAACGAGTAGGACCTGTGGCTTACCGTTTGGCTTTGCCCAATCATATTCGAGTGCATAACGTATTTCACGTATCACTATTGAAAAGATACATACATGATTCAAAACATATAATTCACTGGCAGAATATTCAGGTAGAATATGTATACCGGATTGATTAAAATGTTAAGATTTAGGCGAAATAAACTGATTAAAAATCTGTGTTGCAGGTCGAGCCGGACGAATAATTTCTAGTCGAACCTCACAGTATAATCGATCGGAGGGAAATCATGCTCCAGAAATTAGCCATCGCCCAAGTTAAAGTGCATTGGAAGCACTTTGGCCCGGAGGAAGCTACCTAGGAGGATGAAGGTTTTGTTCGGGAAGCTTATCCTGAATTATTTGCTGGAGTAGAACGCGAACACTAGGGACGGTGTTCACTTCCAGGGGGGGAAGGTGTAACCACTGGTTTATTTGTTAACTATTTGTTAAGCTATTGTTATAAGTTTTGCAAACAATTATTTTTATTATATTGAAAAAGAATGTTTTTGGACATAAATTTATTTTCTTGAATAATAAAAAAGAAAACTGATTATGGAATTAGTTCCATAAGTGAAAGGCTGATAGTGAAAAAATATAATTTCAAGATTTGAGGATTGGTTGAACAGAATTCAGTTGGAACAGTTACCCAACCTTTGAGGATAAAGATGGAATCCCAGTGAGGTTTGGGGGTTCTCTGTTTTTGAAAGGAAAAAGGAAGAAATTACTGAGAGAAATTTTTCACTAGTGGTACTAGTGGAATATTCAGTTTTTCTGTGGATACTGAAATTGGAGATTGGACTGGATTGTCCCGAGATCTCTTCCAAGTTTTCCTGTTCACCACGAGTCCCAGACTTGGAGCACAGGGGAGAGTTGGAGGACGTAATAGCCTCACTCGCGGATGGGAGGTAATAAAATACCAGTCACAGAGAAGCAAACAGATAAGTATATTCTATTACTGTAATTGACATTTGAAGTTGGTAAGATCTAATTCTGAATATTCGGTTGAAATATTACTGTAAATTCCTATTATGGTATGTTACAGTTAACAGAAAAATTTCTTAAATAAGTGTTAAGTTAGCTAAATACAAAAAGGAAGAGGACTGTAAACCCCGACCCCTTTGACGAAGGTTCTGGGTAGATCGCCCTCTATAGCTATGATATTACATGGACAGTTATGGTCCGGACATTTTCTGTAGATTGTTTGAATAAAGAAATACTGTCGAACTGAAGGAAATAAACAGTAAATTAGAAAAGCAATGCATAACCTTGGCTATAATGCTTAAATAGAATTACAAATCTGTATCTAACAATATAAGAGAAAATCTTCTGTAATGGGTTATAACTTGCAGTAATTATCATTCTGTTGCAAAAGTAAACTCAGTATAGATAAACTGACAAAACCATAGTGTTGTTACAAATAAAGGAGATAAAAAGTTCACTGTACAAATTAAATTTTTACAAACAGGACTAATCTATGGAATAGAGATTAAAGCTTCATGCAAACTATTATAGCAGAGCATAGTTTAGAAATAGAGCTAAACAACATTGGAGAATTCCAAATAAACCCTCAGCATTGCCATTTAACTAACAATATGAGAGGAAAGAAGAACAAATGTTAACTAATGAATTATTCTCTGATATTTCATTCTCAACTTAAATACCGTAGGAAGCAATTATTCAATATCCTACAGAAGTTCAAGTAACTCTTGGAGTTATACGAATACAGTATTGAATTAAAAATGAAGATAATAATAATACATATCAGAAGTCCACTATTAACATTTCACTGCCATGGAATGGCACTATTCGAATGCAGGGATAAACCCTCGTTCCCAAACAAAGGAATAACAATATTCAAGGACTGGAAATTAAATTATATTGCCATGGAAGGGCACTGTCCCAACGCAGGGATAAACCCTCGTTCCTAACCAGAAAGAATAATAACATTTGGAATCGAAAATAAAATACATTGAATGTCATTTCTTATACAAGCGTAAACCCCATATAATATTAATTTGGAAGCATAGCTTCATAAGGTAAATGACTATGTAAACAAGAAGCACTTAGTCGTTGGTCGACTAATAACAAAGATAATCCTCGCCTGCAGATAAGAAAGGGCGAGAATTATAAACTAAAAACTTATGAAGAATGCTGGTGTAATGCTTCAAGGTACTTACTTGTTGTGATAGCAAGGCGTAGCAGGCATTTAAACCCTTGTAGAGCCACCAAGGTGGAATCTACAAGTATTCGAGCCATTGCAGGACTTGCGGTAGTAGAATCTACCTTACACATTAACCAGAGATAACAATCAGTAAGTATTTATAAAGAAAATTCCAAGCTGGATTACGTTGAAGTAATTTCTGTGAGACAATAATTAACTGCAAGAATCATAACTAAATCCTGAGAATGATTCAATAGTTTACCTGTGAGTTCAACTGGAAACTTGGCAATTGCGAGACGCAGCTGAGTAGACATTCGGGGTTCGCCCAGCTGAGAAAAGGGGTCGAAATAAAACAACAGTCCCATCCGAAGATTAGAAAACCAAATTGCCGAATTCACATAACATCTATGTGATAAACCAAACCGAGATGACTTCCGTCGTAGCCTTAAAGGCATGCGAAACCAGAAAGGGTTGTAGAGCTCAACTCTTCTGCGGATAAGAACGAAAATGAAAACCGATTCAAGGGTTTGTGGGTGACAAAATGGTTGTGTACCCTAGAAAATTCTTGAAGATCTCGACCTTGCAGATTACGAGGTGGGCAGATCGAACGGTGGCTCAGATGCCACGTAAACCAAACAACAGCTGTTGCCATAAACCTATCCTGAAATTCATTAAATGCTAATGGTGGAATGCGGTTGGCAATTAAAGAATTAACCTTTGATATTAATGTTTGCATGTTCGATGCCCTGGATAAGGTGATTGGGAATCAAACCCAACGTATATCCAAAATCAATGGGTACATATAAACCAGATGTATCATTCTGCAAAGTTAAACATTGTACTTTATACCAAAGTTGTTTACGTTAGCCGAAACGTATAGATTTGGCATGATAACTTTTAACCAAGGTTAAAAGTATAAATATATGTATATTGTATGATGGTGAGATGATTATAATTTATATATATGTTGAATTCACTTTAGAACAAGTAATTCAATAGAAAGATAATTATAATGTAACTATCTTAAAAATGATGATTGAATAGTTAACTATGGCAAGATAATTTTATTTATTTATTTATGGTAATTATGATAGAATTGGTAAGGTGTATGTTACATAAATTATTAAGGTGATAGAATTAGTAAGGTGTACGTTACATAAATTATAATGTAACTATCTTAAAAATGATGATTGAATAGTTAACTATGGCAAGATAATTTTATTTATTTATTTATGGTAATTATGATAGAATTTGGTCAGGTGTATATTATTAATTATTAATTATATAAAAATTAATATGTGAGTTAAATATATATAACATAATTATTAACCATGAAGATTTACTTATATTTATTATGGAGATCCTTAAGTTATATATAAGCTTTGTTACAATACCATATGGAAATACTATTACTTATCAATACTATTACCTAAAACCCATAATTTATTTAAGTGAAAATATTTATATATATTTTTATTTATATTTAATTTTATAAGATTTTTTTTATGAAAATGAAAAACAAAATGACTTAATTACTTTTAAAATAAATCTCAATCTTTTTATTTTTCACTGTTACTAAAAATATTCCATAGATTTTGTATAGTTAAATCCTTTTCATTTATCTATGTTGTTCCCAAACATATTTTAATTTAAATTAAAAATTACAATCTACTTTAATTTTTATTTAAAATATTTTAAAAATAATTTTATTGAAATTATATTTGTGAATTTTAATTTTAAAATTAAAAAAATATTTAATTTTAAAATCATATATATATATATATATTAAATTTATTTATACCTTGAGAATAAAATTTAAATAAAAAAATAACAATTTTATTAAAAAAGGAAAATATAAAACAATTTAAATTACCTGAAGCAATATTAAACTAGCCACTTCTAACTTTAATGGATTCCGTTACAATATCATATGAAAACGCGTCATTTATCTTAATGGGGCCAAAAGTCATTAGTTTTCAAAGGATATGAACGAATTTTATTAATTCATCTCTAACACGTGAAAAACATGTTGTGACTTGTGAATCGGATAACGCGCATTGAAATCGATGTTATCATTTTATATCTTTATTATTTAAAGTACGTGAAAAACAGCTGGAATCATAGTTTGAAAATAGTTTTATCGGTTGAAAATTTGTAACCGGAAATCATGTTAGTGGTTAAATAAGGTGGTTTTCGGTAGACTTATATTGAAATGCTAATTTTTCATTATTTTATTTGGAAGCGTATAATCAAATTTCTATAAAAAAATTAATAATATTTTTTTATTAAATTATTTTATATTTGAAATTTTTGCGAAAATTAATTATATATATATAGAGTATTGTTTAAGATTAGGGAGGTGTTTATTTTTCTAACTTGTTATAAGGGATAATAGACAACCCTATTCTGGAAGTTTTGAACATATAGCAACCATTAAACCCAATAACATTTTCTACTTTTAGTATACTTAATCAGTTTCCTAGGGTATTCACACATGGAACACCATGGTGAATTTTTTATTCGAAAGCATGTAACGTGCAACTGAAAAGTCATAAACAAACCTCCAAAATTTTATATAAATATGCATAATAGTCGTATCATTATAAAAAACAAATATTTTAATCCGTGAAAAGATTACTCCAGCCGTCGGGTGAAGTCATGATTCCATGTTTTTAAAAGAATAAGTTAACAACGTGCTCTTTTATTATTTTATTTTTCCATCGCATGATGTCAAATAAAATTGGTCAATAATGATAAATTTGTGAAAAATATAATTTGTACAACCATGAATACTGTCGAATTGAGAAATTGCTTTACAGCTTCATGTTCCCAATTACCTACGCCCACTGAATGGACACGACTGCCGACCATAACTTTAGGTTATCACGGTGAATCGGTCATACACAAAACACGTGGGTTCCTCGGTCAGTTAGAAAGTTGGAAAAATCAATCCTGTTAAAAGTAAAAGGATTTGTCGGTCAATGCAGTTAAACGCCAAGAACATTGACGCATGTTTTAAAATTTTGTGATTACGCCAAAGAGAGGATGATCTGGTCCTCTGATTTTTTCTCTGCTTCAGAAGGTAATGTCGCCGGCTTCATCGTGTTGTAAGGAGCCACGCTGTTGAATCTGTACTCCACCGAAAAATAATCGTATTATTTAAATATAAATTTACCCTAATCAGGTGTTAAACAATGGACTATTTAAACTTCTAAATGGAACGACTTAAGATTATGATTAGGTACCTCTCTTTTCGCTTTTGGAGGAAGCGCTCCAGAGATAATTTCCTGACTATTTGCAGGCCTGCAATAGCAACAAGTAAACAATGTTAAAAGCCTTTTATATCTTAAATTTCCTTTTTCTATCTTTCTAGAATGAATCCAGTCACTATTCTTCAGTATGCGCGATCTCGGCGTCTTACCTACTGGCCGTCCATCAAGTTGATTTTCAGTAACAGCGTCCGATGCAGGCTTGGAAGGCAGCGGTTTCGATATCTGTTCGATTTTACCACTGGAAACCTCAGATGTTCTTGTGTTGCTCGAGCTATTAGCACCGGCAAGCCTCATAATGGCTTCAGCCTGCCAAGAAAATGATAAAAGTACTCTGTCAGAAAGAAATTAGATAAAGGCAAAAGGATTAAAGGTTCAAACATTTTTCCCAAAAAATTACATATAATTGTTGCTCAGATCAAAATACCTTCTCAGCTGGTACATCGTAAATTCTCATCGCTCCATTATAAAAAATAGTGAGTTGAGGTGTGGACTGCTGCTCCGGAGCTTTCTCTGGAACAGATCTGTTAAAAATAGTGCAAAAACGGAAAGTTAGCCCTGTTGAACATCTAAGCTCGGTCGGCTATGAAGGATTCCGAAGAAAAAACAAATGACAAATGTCTGGACATGAAAATACCTCGAATCCAGATCAGTTTGGCCTATTGCAAACGGCAAAGTTATTTTATTTTCTGCGACTCTCGGGTTTGAACCGAAACCGGAACCAGTGCTGACAGGAAACAATTCTAACATTTCCGGCTGGCTTGATAACTCAGATCTTCCGTTAAAGACCTCGGCCTGACAATTTAAATGAGCGGAATCGGTCTTCTTGTACTCTGAAAGCCCGGAAAACACTTTTTGCATCATCTGCGGTTTTATCCGCCACAGATCTTGCGCGACTGTTTCATTCATCAAAGACAAATACAAAATCAGCCAAGGCATTCTACCGCGGAAACAAGAGAATGGAAGACAAATTCATGAAAAGAAAGCATATTGCACGGGCCGATCTGAAAATAAAACTGCGAGACAAATTCAAGGCATTTGAAAAAGAAAAGACCATACATCTAAGCTTTGGTAGATGTTTTTCAGGGCTGATTTCCAAACCGCTACTGCCTTTCAGGACTGTTCTGTTTGCTTCTGATGCGTTCTGAACGCCAAGAAACTCCAGAGCCACAGATGCACTTGAAGGCATAGCTTGCAAACTCAATTTGTCTGATAAATCCCGAAATTTTCCTCTACAATCTACCTTTGTTCGAAGCTATACTTCTCCAGTGGATGGAGATCAATCAAAGCGCCTACTAAGCGAAGACAATTCTGCGTAGTCTGAGGCGAATAAGAAAATAAATAATGGAAACAGAGGGGTGGGTAGCGAAGACAATTCTGCGTAGTCTGAGGCGAATAAGAAAATAAATAATGGAAACAGAGGGGTGGGATTAGGCAAGTAGAGGAGGCTGCTTTGCAAGTTATTCCGCATGTGGAGTTGGTGGAGATTTTTTCCATCTCACAGTAAGCCACGTTACTGACGTGGACGGCACTATTAAAGTCGAGTCAAATAACGCCACAACCATTTTGAATATTTAGAGTCTTAACACACACGACAACATTATCAATTATTTTAATGGGAAGAGCTGGTCGCGCACGGGTTTCGCGGGATGTTAAATGCGCACGAGGGGGAATTGTCGCTTTCTTTAACGGGAATTAGGCGTGCGTTTGAATTCACGGGAAATAAATTGTGACGGTGAATGGAAGAAAGGTACGCGAATATATCCGTCTTGCCATTGGCATGATTATTTGATTTATTTGATAAATTTAGTTTTATTTTAATGCGGGTAATTATATAGATTAAATAGTAGGGAAATATGGAAAAAGAAAGAAAGAAAGAAAGAATTTTTAATGTCCACTAGGCTAAAAATAGTCTATGGGACAGATTGCTTCTCTATCTGACTCTTGTATTCGGCCTTTTTCCTGTGAAGTTTTACAATGAGCACTCCCAGCTTATCGACAAACTCTTCGCTGAATAGATTATCCCAAGAATTAGTTGCCAGAATACCTGCATAGTTTTCTCTGGTGTCCTTGAAGGCCTCACATTCTAGAATGAAATGTTTTTCTGTTTCCACTTTTCCGGAGGAGCAAAAAATACATACTCTTTCTTCCCACATTTCTTTTGGCCTTTTCCAGCGCCCTGTTTCACAACGGAGTTGATGAGAATTAGTCCTTAATTGAGCAATAAGATTTTTAGATCTCCAAGAAATATCAGCCCCTATGTATGCCTTTTGTTGATGGTTATGTGTGGGGTTAAACTCTTCTATGTAGTACTTCTTCTTTCTCTCTAGCTCTTTCTTCCAAGTATGTTTGTGGAATTTATCCATAACAAAAGTTTTTATCTCTTTACTGTTTGTAGGACACATGCTCAAGAAAATACCCCATTTACTAAACCATTTGTTATTTTGCTGCATCCAAGTCTTCTGTCTTTTACACAATCTGTCACTAAACACAACCTTAGGCCATCTATCCTCTTCCATTTGCTCAATTTTTTTCAGATACCTTATGACTCGCACCATAGCGATTGCTTCAATAGGAGCAGCCCCTGTTTCACTTAACAGAATAGCATAAGGAACTGCACTTTTAATTTTGAATTTGTTTGTAATCAAACGTTTCTGAATTTTCTCAATTTGTTTCCACTGCATCTTGGTTGTGCTGTTGGCCCATAGTTCAAAACCGTAAAGAATCACTGGAATCACTAGAAGCCCAAAAAGTGTTAGGGTGGTTTTCCAGTCCCACAACTCTACCTCTCTACACCTGTTTTGAAGAGCATAAAATGCTTTCCAACCCCCTAAAGTTCTTTTCTTTCTACAACCATCCCAACTTAAATTTTTGTTGAAGTCAATTCCGAGGTATTTGTAATCTGCAACTTCTTCCAAAATGCTGCCTCCAAAATAGAACTTATGTTGGTTATGCTTTCTTTTGTTAGAGAAAACCACTACTTTCGTTTTGCTAATATTGACTTGCATCCCAACAAAAATGCTCAAGGGAATGTAAATGCTCTTGCAAACCAAGAGCCGAATTAGCAATCAATATAAGGTCATCTGCGTACAAAAGAAGCCTGATAATGAACTTGCCCAAATGGATACCGTCACCCCCTTGCGAATTTAGCCACTCTTCAAGCTTGTCAATATATAACCCAAAAATGGTAGGAGACAATGGGCAACCTTGCTTGACCCCGATATCGCTTCTAAAACTTTCAGAAATGCCAGCTGAAGTTCTGATTTTGACTTTCACCTATTCGTACAACCTATGCACAGCTGCTCTCAAATGCTTGGGAAGATTTTATAATAAATAACCAATCAATTATTTTCTTTAAGATATATATATATATATATATATATATATATATATATATATATTAAAAAACATGTAATATGATTATTAATTATGGAAATTCTTTCTAATTTTATTATATAAATAGATTTTTTTATAATATTATAGTTTATTAATATTAATTATCTAAAAATCATAATTCATTTAATATAACATGTTTATAATATTTTTTGAATTAATTAATTTAATTAAAAGATAAAAAATGACATAACTATTTTGGAGATAAATTTCAACTTTTAACTTGTGAATTTTAATGAGAATATTCTAAAATATTTGATAAAGGTTAAATCTTTACTATCCACCTAATAATTATTGATAATTAAATTATAATTATAAAAACATTAATCCAAAATAGACATTCCTATCAACATAATTATTGATAATTTAAAAAATTAATTCAAATTTAATATAATAAATTATAAATTGAGCTATATAGATTAAACAATTGATAAACATCTATAAATATGCATCGAAATCCTTACACAGTGACACTTACCTCAAGATACATCTCATATTGTCAAAAAAAAAAACATAAATTAACTAAATAAATTACAACTTTATTTTAAATTAATATTATTCGTTATTAATTATAAACAAATTAATAGATGAGTTAAATATATATAACATAATTATTAACCAAGAAGATTTACCTATATTTTATTATGGAGATCCTTAAGTTATATAAGCTTTGTTACAATACCATATGGAAATATCATTACTAATCAATATTATTACTAGAAATCCATAATTTATTCAAATTAAAATATTTTATATATATTTTTATTTTACTTTAATTTTATAACAATTTTTTTTGTTATAGTGAAAAATGAAAAAACTTAATTACTTTTGAAATAAATCTCAATCTTTATGTTACAAATTTATTATATTTGAGAAAAAATAAATAAATAAATAAATAATTATTATTAAATTTATTTATACCTTCAGGATATGTTAAAAATAGTTAATCTATTAATTAAATGAAATGGCTCTCCAGGTGAGAACCTAGAGAGTGTACAAACACTCATACACAAACCCTGACTATTGAGTCAGATGAGCCTTAATTATATAGGCTTTCACACTAACGGGATGGTTTCAACCACTGGGTGGATATTAGGATATGAGATCACCACTGCCTAGATATTAGGATATGAGATCTAAGATTAGAATCTCAATCCTATCATCATCATAACAAACTTCTAAGTTTAGGTTTCTCCATTACTTCCAACACTCCCCCTTAATGGAGAAAGGGTACTGAACAATTCTCAGCTAGGATTACAATAAAAACCATGAAAAACTTGGTAACAGATGTTTTCATTTTGGTTTTTATGCTTGTGACTCCATATTTGTTCATTTGGAGGTGAGGCTTCATCTTCACTTTCATGTATTTTCACCTCATTTCTTCCCTAGTGATGGAACGCTTGAATTCATATTCTGGCCCTTCTCAAGATTATGACAAGCTTAATAGGAGAATGTTTTCTCTCACTATTTCGGGTGTCACACATGTGAATTTCCGCAAAGCTGTCTTCAACATTTATGGATGCAACTTATGTGTTGATTTCATAAAGACACAGTGTTTCAAGCCATGCTTCATGAAACTTTAATTCCTCTTCAATCTTCGTTGTTTCTTCCTGGTTGCTGTTAACATCTACACACACAGAAATATTCATGACATCATCACATTTTAAATTCTCTCTAGCTCTGTTTCTTCTTCCACGTCTTCGCAATCAGCTTCACGTGGCTCGTCCAATTGATCTTCAATACTTTGTTCCTCCTTACATCCTTCATGAAGTTCAACTGGCGACTCTTCAACATCAAGATCTTGCACAATAGATTGTGCCTCTTATTTCTCGTGGTCATCAACAAAACCATATTGTTGATTTGAGGCTTTGAGACTTGTTAAAATGAAAAAAAAAAAAAAAAAAAAAACTTAATTACTTTTGAAATAAGTCTCAATCTTTATGATCATTTATTATATTTGAGAAAAAAATAAAAAAAATAAAAAAATTATTATTATTAAATTTATTTATAGCTTGAAGATAAAATTTAAATAAAAAATAAAAATCTTGTTGATTTGAGGCTTCATTATTAGACATTGTTTAATAATCATTATTTAAATTAAAAAAAATTAATATTAAAGAACATAGATATTTATTATTAATTAAAACAATAATACAATTGTGAAATTTAAATAATTTTATATTTAGATAATTAATTATTTATTTAAATTAAAAAATATATTAATTAAATAATAATATCACTTCAATAAAACTAACTTTAGAGTCATTAATTAAAAAGATATCAATTAATTAAAATATTTTTTTTCTACATCATTTAAGATCGACCTCCCAGTTTTCTTCTGTTCATTTTCATTCTCCTTCATTTATACCCTATGATAAGATCTGAAAAAAAGATTGGGTGGAAACCTCAATTCTAACAAAAATAAATGCTATAAATTCAGAAAATTCTACACACAATCAGAATCTTAGGAATTTGGCTTCTGTGATCCATAGATTGTGAGAAAATCTTTAGGTAAAAATCACATCAGAATAATTTTGGTCGATGTGTTTCGAACCAGCCAGTGTGGTTTGTCATCAAGACAAGATGAAGAATCTGATCAGATAACCCAATTAAATAGATAAGAAAATCTTCAACTAGCTATTTGTAAGATAACGGCTAGTTTGACTAAATCTAGAAAATGAAAACAAAAAATATAAAATATTAAATCGACCAAAATTATTCTGATGTGATTTTTACCGAAAGATTTTCTTACAATCAGAATCTTATTATATATATATATATATATATATATATATCCACACTAACTAGTTCGAAATGCGTCGACCAAAATTATTCTAATGTGATTTTTACTGAAAAATTTTCTTACAATCAAAATCTTATTTTATATATATAGATATATAGATATATATACCAATTTAAATTACAATTTAAATTACCTGATGCAATATTAAACTAGCCCCTTCTAACTCTAATGGATCCGTTATGAAAACGCGTCATTTATTATCTTAATGGGGACAAAAGTCATTAGTTTTCAAAGGATGTGAAGGAATTTTATTGATTCATCTCTAGCACGTGAAAAACATGTTGTGACTTGTGAATCGGATAACGCGCATTGAATTCGATGTTATCATTTTATATCTTTATTATTTAAAGTACGTGAAAAACAGCTGGAATCATAGTTTGAAAATAGTTTTATCGGTTGAAAATTGGTAAGCGGAAATCATGGTAGTATTCAAATGAGGTGGTTTTCGGTAGACTTATATTTGCATTTAAAAACATTATTGAAATGCTAATTTTTTATTATTTTATTTAGAAGCGTATAATCAAATTTCTATATAAAAAAAAATTATAATCTTTTTTTTTTTAAATTATTTTATAATTAGAATTTTCTGCGAAATTAATCTAAAAGATAATTAAGATAGTAGTTCAAATTATTAAAAGAAAAAAAAAAACAATTCAGAGTGGAAATATCTTATATATAGAGGTTAGTCAAGAATTTTGATTATTATTATTAGGTTTAAATTTAAAAAATAAGCAAATAATTTTTTGGTTATATATATTTTTTTCATTTAATTTTAACAATTATAATTTAGTTAAGGAAAAAGTCATTTTATCTATTTATTAAACTAATTATTATTATTATATATAACTAAATTTTCAACGTAATTAAACTAATTATTATTATTATATATAACTAAGTTTTCAACGTAATTAGAAAAGAACATTTTGATTTTTCTTTATTTAATTTTAGGAATTATAATTTTGTTATGAGTTTTTGTGATATTTTCATTTAATTATTATTTTTAAAAGATTAAAATTTATATTTATTATAAAAAATATATATATATTTTTAAAATAAAAAAATGTTTTTCAAATTAATCACATAATTAAGATTATCTGAAAAACATTTTTCTACATTATAAATCAAAAAAATTCTTAGATCTAATATATTTTTAAAATGTTAAAAATTTAATATTAAAAATATATATAATTTTTATTTTAATAAAATATTACGTTTAATTTTTTATTTTGGAGTTCATGTAATTTAATATGCAATTAGTAATGTATAGAAAAAGGGGAATTATCATTCCTTCTAAATATTATATTAATTGTAAAAAAAAAACCGTTATATATATTTTAATAATAAATAATAACCGAATAAAAAATCCCACATTAATAAAACAATAAAGAATTATTCCAACCCCTATAATTCGTTTGCACCATTTTTCAACATTGTAATGATATTTAGCTCTTCTTAAAATGCTTTTGAGATCTAATATATTTTAAGAATACAATGCTTAGAAAAATTTAGAACAATAAATAAATGCTTAGAAAAAGCAAATTAAAATTTATTTTATTTTATTTTTTTATTTTTACATCAAAAATAAAACTAAAAATTATAACCAAATAGAGATAATTAATGTTTCACATCATTAAGATTTGGTTGACTTTTCTAACCATCTAATGTGGTTCATTCTCATGACAAGGATGAAAACTTATTTGATTGCTTATTTAGTTACTAATTTTTTGGTTAATTATTTAGTTAACAACACTTATAATTTATAGCTTGAAGAAAGAAGTCTCTCAAAATTTAAGTAAACTAGTTTAAATTTATCTATGAATATGTTCATATATAGATATGTAAATATATAGTTTTATTTTTATTTTTTATTTAGATAGATGTGGCTGGAAAACTTTAAGGAGAGCCCCTAGAAGAATTTGTCTAACTACCAGATAGTTGGGCAATTATGGTTCTTGGTTCTCTTTCCCTGGAGATAAACGAATCTCATAGGGAAGGGAGGGAGTTTGTTCTTTTTCCAATTCTGTTTGGAGAAGAGGAGACCTGACCAATAAAAGTACAGTTGTACACTGCAGGTGGAGAATAGTTCTTGAGTCAGGTTGGACCCAGTGGAATACTCCATATCGACAAACTTCATACTAGACCTCGAAAGGGTCTTGAGGTTTGCAAGATGACCTAGTGGGTCATTGTCACCAAGAAAACTACTCTGGTATTTGGGGAAGCTCGGGGGAAGACTTGGACGCGATTTCCGATCTCATTGGAAGGGTGGAGGGTGTTAGTGTCAGTATTTGCATACTTTCACCAGGGATCAAAACACATTTGCATGTGCATCTTAGGTGTCCCATTCTGCATACATTTTTCATCATTCCATTAGGTCATGACATAAAATTGTTCCACTGGTGGTTGTCTTGGTCAAATAAGCTTCTTTCTCCCTCAGAAGATCATATTGGTTGACTCATTCTCATGATTCCTTGAGCATAATAACACCTACAGAAATTCTCTATTCACATGGAAATCTTTAAAGTCAAAATCTCATTCAAAGGTCAGGTCAAAGTCTTGGTCAAATAAGCTTCTTTCTCCCTCAGAAGATCATATTGGTTGACTCATTCTCATGATTCCTTGAGCATAATAACACCTACAAAAATTCTCTATTCACATGGAAATCTTTAAAGTCAAAATCTCATTCAAAGGTCAGGTCAAAAGCAGTCCCATTAGGTCATTAGGGTTTTGCATTTCTCAAGGTCACTCCTTCATTCAGATAAGGTCAGCACATATATGAGAGGGACTAAATAAGATCATCATGATGTATTTATTATACTTTCAAAGTTTTATTTTTAGTTTAATGACTTTTATATCAAAATGTCATTTTGATAGAAAAGTCAATATGTAATTTATTTCAATTTTTCCAAATGTAATTTTATGTTATTATATGTAATAAATGCAATCCCAAAGTTATCAAAGTGCAATCATGTTCGGCCTAGGTGAGCAAAGAAAGCCAAACTCTAGGTTGATCAAGCCTGCAATGCCGAAAGTAACAAAGAAAAAAGAGTATTAGTGTCAAAGAAGAAAAATGAACATTAGAAAAGTGGGTAATTTAAATTAAATTTCAAATCCACTAAAGCTATAAAGCCCACCAAGCACTTCAAAACAAGTCATTGTTGCCATTCAACTATTAAAAGTCTTCAGCAAAGGAGAAAATTCGAGTTTTTGTGAAGTTTGGGAAAAAATTTCTTGGCGTTGTGTTTTTTCACCTAGGCACTACACTAATGTCCGAGCATTGCGCTAATACCCAACCGCACTGCACTAATGCCTGAGAAACGCAGTGCATTTTACACAGGTGCTGCGCTAATAATCGGAGGCGCCGCGCTAATGTCCAAGCGTTGCACTAATGCACAGTTTGGTCTATGAGCCTCAAAACTCGGTCAAGGTGCCTCTTAAACTTCAACAAAGTTTCTCTAAAGCCTTTGACAAGTAAGTAACATATGAAATTCACCCCCTTGCTATCTTCAAAAGGATTTTCATGGTGATTTTGTTTTCTTTGTGAAAATTGGAGGTTGGATAGTCTGTAAAACCCTAGATTTAGTCTTTGTTCCCAAATTTGCCACTCATTAACCTCACATTTTCTTCCTCCATCATATCCCTATTCCCTAAACCCTACTCCTTCCCTAAAACACCATATCCCTATTCCCTAAAGCCTATTTCACTCCCCCATCCCCATCTACCTCATCCCTAGGGTTTCAAAGCTTTCAAAGCTCAAGATTTCTGAAGAAGAGGACATAGATATCGGTGAGGAACAATCACCAAAGAAAAGTGATCATAAAGGAGGGAAAATTAACAGATTTGAACCAATAACCACAAGGGAATTCATGGCCTCTCCTCTCATTGTGTCTTGTTTCAAACATGTTGGTTTCTTGGAGTTTTGTGAGAAGGTGCAGCAAATTCAATATCACCCTGGGTTAACAAGGTTATTCAGCACAAATATTCATGATGGGCATGTCCCTCTTGATGGGGTCACTTTTACCATGTTCGCTAGTGCTATTTCAGATGCTATAGGGATCCCTAATATGGGAGAGAAATTGTTTAAAAAGGTAAACTTTGATCTAAGCTATTATGAGCCATACCTCAAACCTAGATATAAGGATGATAAGAAAACAATTTTCCCTTTCTCTCATCTCCTTGACCGGTATGTTCCCATGATGAATATAATCATGAAGTATTTCACTTGTGAAGGGAGATTTTATCGAATCTATTCATACCATATCAAACTCCTCAGGCACTTCACTAGAGTCAGAATGTTTCATATACCTTACTATCTCTCCCAAAGCATTGAAAAAATGGCATATATTGTACAAAGGAGGCAGTATAATCATCAAATGCAAATACTTTTTCACCATTCACTTATTAAGATGGTAGTCATGCATCAGCTTGAGCAAAAGAACATTTCATGGGACACATTCATTGAAAATGAAGTTTTCACTACCCCACCTTGTCATCATGAGCAGAGCATCCCTTCATCATCTCATCCTCCCATATCCACTTCTCCATTTCAGCCTGCTACTCATACATCATCACCTAGTCATATTCCTTCACCTCATGTTGACCCTGCTTCTTCACCTTTCCGTAATCCTTCACCATCATCACATCATGATACTGAAGCATCAAGCGGTGAAAGGGACATTGAGGAAACTTGGGCTAATGTGACTGATGTTAATCCATTTCCCAAGACCTATCAGGGAGGTCACATGAATGTGTTTGCTTCACTTGGAGTGAAAGGGGCCATGCCTTCTTAATCAACAAAATAGGTAGACAAGGGCAAAGAGCCAATCATTGAGGAGCAGGAGGATAAGCATGAAACAAAGCAGGAGTTTCAGCCGATTGACCTTGATGAGGAGGATGAGGATAGAATCACCAGTGCATTAATCAGAAGCAAAGAGGAAAATATTAGTTAACTTCAATCTAATCTTGACAGAGCACAATATGTGATTTTTTTTCTTGAGAAAGAAAATCAACAGTTGAAGACCAAGCAGATTATCAGTGAGGTGAAGACCATCAAAGCAAAGAAAGAGGCAGAGAGGGCTAAAGCCTTGTTAGAGGAGAACTTGGACAAATTTGGTTAGATTGAGGATGAGGAGGATCAGCCTCCTAGACAGAGAC
This sequence comes from Pinus albicaulis, assembly GCA_034641835.2. Taxonomy (NCBI): domain Eukaryota; kingdom Viridiplantae; phylum Streptophyta; class Pinopsida; order Pinales; family Pinaceae; genus Pinus; species Pinus albicaulis. The sequence continues at coordinate 901,202,197 of CM076572.1, read as the reverse complement.
CAAGGACTAGAGGGCTGAAAAGAGCTCTAGCACTTGAGAGACAGAAAGAAGCTGAGTTGGCAGAGTAGCTCACTCCAAGTGAGCTGCTTTCCCTTGAGATTAGCAGAGATAGAGAGTCATGGCTTGATAGAGCCAACTTGCATCTAGAGATCTTGCTAGAGAAGGCCAAGAAGGACAATGATATTCAGAGGAAAATGGAAAAGCATTATGCCATGAGAAACAAAATTGCAAGGGCCAAGCTCAAATGAGCCCATGCAAAGATTCAAGTTTTGATCGAGCAAAAGGAGAAGGAGAGGTTAGACATACATGCTGATGTGTCTCTTCATGCCTCTAACCATTGATTAGAAAAGTGACCTCTTAGTTTTGACAAATTTTGGCACATTTGGCACTGTGGTGCATTTTTTGGATTTTTGGGCAATTTTGACACACAGTCACACTGCCAAAAATGCAACGCCCTTGGTGCTACACTTTTTCTTGGAGCATCTAATGGAAAAATGGTCACCACCATCATGTTCAGAATGATGAGGACATCAACTCCAACAAGTTTTAGAAGATTTGGAGGAGAACTGGTCCCTCAAAAAGGAAAAAAACCACCAAAAAAACATGTTTCTGCCCTTATTTTTGCATAGGCGCTACGCTACCAGTCTTGAGAGAAATGATTTTTGACAGGGCCGATGGGCACCATTTTGGAAGATGGAGGCATATTTGGAAACTAGACTCAGAGAAATTTCCAATGAGATATCATGGAGCTGATTTGGACACCGGGAAGGCCTCCAAAAGTGGCTTACAAGAGAGGTTATTTTTTTTCTGTCATGGCGTTGCGCTTTTGCCAGGAAATTATCATTTTCACCATCTTCAACATATTTTGAATTTTTGACTTTTTATCTTGGGAAATGATAAATTATTGATGTAAAAAGTCAAGATAAATTTAAATATCATGTTTCTATTGTTATTTAGGGTAGATACATCAGGTAAGTCCTCTAGAGGTCAAATGAATCATTTTCCTCTTTTTTAGAGGCAAATTGTTGAGTTTTCCTAGTCTTCAGATTCTTGTTTGGGAGTATGTGAAATTGATCCCTATCTCATGGATTCGACTCCCTGAGGCTAGGAAGAGTGGTTTTGAGGTCTATTTGATGTATTTTCTCAGTCATTGTAATGGTTGGACTCCCTTGGAGCTTTGGCATCTCAAGGAACCAATTTTGTATCAATTTGGCTTGGACATTAAAGATAAATTTGCAGCTATTTCTTTGGGATCCATGTGGTATGCATTGTTTGGCATAGTTTCTTCTTTGTGATCATTTGTATGAATGTATTGTAAGCTCATAAACCATTTCCATGTCTATGATATGCTTAATTTCAAGTTGAAAGGCAAAATTCACGATTTTCATGCTCTGTTTTGGGAAATTTAGCATAATTTGTTTATTTTCTTCAGTTTAGGGAGAATTAATCTCATATTATCTTCCTAAATTTCTCACCAGTCTTTTTACCTCACCATAATCATCCTTTAAATGTCAATCCTTCTACCTACCTTGCCCCTTTGAACACCCTGCAAATTTTGACCTAATTTCCTTGCCCTAGCTGTTTGACTCCTCCTGATCTAGCAAAGCCTTACAAAATCAAAAATCAAAACCCTGAGCTACTATACCTAGCCTAAAATATTCTTTCCTTAGTCATCTTGAATATGACCCATATGGAGAGAGCCCTGTCCTAGCCTAGTAGGGATAGCTACTTGGCTAAGCATGGTTTGAGGTTACCTCATAATTGCCTCTCTTAGCCTGAGGTTCAATCTGAGTGATAACATTTTGGCGACCATACTAGGGAAGAAAAGTAAGAACGCAAAGACAAATATTCCTTGGAAAATAATGATAAAGATCAAATCTAAATGTTGATGGTGAAAAATAGTTGGAAACATATGAATGCTGAACCATTCACCTGGTGACTCCATTCACTGAAAGATCCAAAAAATCAACACCTCATGGTGACTCCACTGCATGAAGATCAGTAGCTTCAAGATTTTCCAAGATGGAAATTGTTGCAAGAAGGTATGCTCCCATGAGCCGAGATCATATTCCAGGTTTTCCAAATAAAATGCCTAAGGTAGATTGGAAAAGGAGTTTCCCTATGTTCAAAAATGTGAAAGGTAATCATGCTGCTCATCATCTTGTGAGATTTCACATACATGTGCGTAGATTAAAGATTGATTTTCCTAAAGACTGCTTGATGAAGATATTCATGGCCACTTTGGAAGATGAATCTCGATCTTGGTATGAAATTTTTTCGCCTACTTGTATTTACTGTTTAAAGGATTTTCATTCCATATTCTTTGAAAGGTATAAATAATCTTTTCCATCCTTAATATTAGTTTAGAATTGCTGTAAACATGTTGATAATTTTATTGAAAATCTTGAGAATTTTTATGGAGATGATGAATTCATGGACGATGAGATCATGGAAGCCCTGTATGAAAATCCATTTCAGCAGCATAAAGAAATCTTAGAAGATACTTATCAATATGCTCAGGAAATTTTGCAGCAGGCCGAAGATCTTTGTATAGTTGAAAATGATGGAAGACGAGGTCTTATTTCAGATTTGATTGCAGCAAAAGATGATATGCAGGAAAATCAAGTTCCAATTTCAGATTATGGTAAAGTCAAGCTAGTTGATCGAGATCTAGATTCAGATTATAATGATGAAGAGTATGTTGTTCTGGATCCCATGAGGGAGATATCTATTGTCGAGATCACCTCAAAAGAAGAAAACAAATTTATTGACCCAAGTGTTCTCATCCCATCAGAACAAAATCTTCAGAAAGAGGTAATCCAGTCCCTTTGTGAAAAACAAGATGAGATCTTTATTCAATTAAGTGAAAAATATTCTTTGGATAACTCTGTAGTAAATGATAGAAATGTCAGTTTTGAGGTTTATGAACAATCTGAAGTTTTCCCTCTTATGACTGATGAGCGTGATGAGAAACATGACAATCTGGTTGCCATGTCATATGAAGATGATCAACAATGTATTTAAATTGCAGAGGACCAGGGCATTGAGGATTGTCATTCAGATTTTTCTTCTCATGTTTCATGTTTAGAATTTTTATTTCAAGAAGAAATTTTCTCACCTACTTTTTCGGAAGTTTTTGATGATCAGGAACACACTCTTGCTAAGGTACATTATGAAGAGAGATCACAATCAAGAGAAAAAGGTACCTTGTTTCTTCAAGATCAACAAGAGGTAAATTTTCACGTTTTTCAGGATTCAGTGGAAAATCTATTGCAGTCAGCAATGAAGGTAATTATTGTAGTATTCAGTGATGATGGAGATCATTGTCAGCTATATTTTTGGCTGCCCAACTGTAAATATTTATTGTTGTCTAGAGAATCTGATTGGGAGAATTAATCAAGGAGGCATTTTCTTGATTGGTTACACTAGAATTTTGATATCGCCCGATTGTACATATGCTTTCAAAAAGACAGGTGGTTGTCATAAGGATTTGAAGCCCTCAAGTCTCAGTGATGTACTGCCATAAATAAGTAGAGTAAGTTCAATTTTTAAGTCTTGTTTCAGTCAGTCTTGAGTCAGTTCAGTTTATTGAGTCAAGTTTATTTCAGTATTCAGTTAGTCTTTAGCTTTTGAATCCATGCCCAATGGATCGACACTTGGTCTACGGTGTTCTTGGCAAGGAGCTGCCATCCCCAATAAGGCCAATGTTAGTGTCAGTATTTGCATAATTCCACCAGGGATCAAAACACATTTGCATGTGCATATTAGGTGTCCCATTCTAAATAATTTTTTCATCATTCCATTAGGTCATAACATAAAATTGTTCCACTGGTGGTTGTCTTGGTCAAATAATCTTCTTTCTCCCTCAGAATATCATATTGGCTGACTCATTCTCATGATTCCTTAAGCATAATAACACCTACGGAAATGCTCTGTTCACATGGAAATATTTAAAGTCAAAATCTCATTCAAAGGCCAGGTCAAAAAGCAGTTCCATTAGGTCATTAGGGTTTTTCATTTCTCAAAGTAACTCCTTCATTCAGATAAGGTTAGCACATATATGAGAGGGAATAAATAAGATCATCATGATGTATTTATTATACTTTCAAAGTTGTATTTTTAGTTTAATGAATTTTATATCAAAATTTCATTTTGATAGAAAAGTCAAATATGTAATTTATTTCAATTTTTCCAAATGTAATTTTATGTTATTATATGCAATAAATGCAATCCCAAAGCTGTCAAAGTGCAATCATGTTCAGCCTAGGTGAGCAAGGAAAGCCAAACTCCAAGTTGATCAAGCCTGCAATGCCGAAAGTAACAAAGAAAAAAGAGTTTCAGTGTCAAAGAAGAAAAATGAACATTAGAAAAGTGGGTAATTTGAATTAAATTTCAAATCCACTAAAGCTATAAAGCCCACCAAGCACTTCAAAACAAGTCATTGTTTCCATTCAGCTATTAAAAGTCTTCAACAAAGGAGAAAATCCAAGTTTTTGAGAAGTTTAGGAAAAAAATTCTTGGTGCTGCGTTTTTTCACCTAGGCACTGCACTAATGTTCGAGCACTGTGCTAATACCCAGCCGCGTTGCGCTAATGCCTAAAAAACGCAGTGCATTTTACATAGGCGTTGCGCTAATAACCGAAGGCGCTACACTAATGTCCAAACGCTGCTCTAATGCACAATTTGGTCTATGAGCCTCAAAACTCGGTCAAGGTGCCTCCAAAATTTCAACAAAGTTTCTCTAAAACCTTTGACAAGTAAGTAACATATGAAATTCACCCCCTTGCTGTCTTCAAAAGGATTTTCATGGTGATTTTGTTTTCTTTGTGAAATTTGGAGGTTGGATAGGCTGTAAAACACTAGATTCAGTCTTTGTCCCATTGTTCCCAATTTTTCCACTCATAAACCTCACATTTTCTTCCTCCATCATATCCTTATTCCCTAAACCCTACTCCTTACCTACAACACCATATCCCTATTCCCTAAAGCCTATTTCACTCCCCCATCCCCATCTACCTCATCTCTAGGGTTTCAAAGCTTTCAAAGCTCAAGATGTCTGAAGAAGAGGATAGAGATATCAGTGAGGAACAATCACCAAATAAAATTGATCATAAAGGAGGGAAAATTAACAGATTTGAACCATTAACCACAAGGTAACTCATGGCCTATCCTCTCACTGTGTCTTGTTTCAAACATGTTGGTTGCTTTGAATTTTGTGAGAGGGTGCAACTAAATTCAGTATCACCCTGGGTTAACAAGGTTGTTCATCACAAATCTTCATGATGGGCATGTCACTCTTGCTGGGGTCACTTTTTCCACGCTAGTGCCATTTCAGCTACTATAGGATCCATAATGTGGGAGAGAAATGGTTTAAAAAATTAAACCTTGATCTGAGCTATTATGAGCTATACCTCAAACCTAGATATAAGGATTACAAGAAAACTATTTTCCCTTTCTCTCATCTCCTTGACCAGTATGTTCCCATGATGAAAATAACCATGAAGTATTTCACTTGTGAGGGGAGATTTTCTTGACTCTATTCATACCATATCAGACTCCTCATGCACTTCACTAGAGTCAGAATGCTTCATATGCCTTACTATCTCTCCCAAAGCATTGACAAAATGGCATATATTGTAAAAAGGAGGAAGTATAATCATCAAATGCAAAGTATTTTTCACCATTCACTTATTAATATGGTAGTCATGCATCATCTTGAGCAGAAGAACATTTCATGGGACAAATTCATTGCAAATGAAGTTTTCACTACCCCACCTTGTCATCATGAGCAGAGCATCCCTTCATCATCTCATCCTCCCATATCCACTTCTCCATCTCAGCCTGCTGCTCATACATCATCACCTAGTCATATGCCTTCACCTCATGTTGACCCTACTTCTTCACCTTTTCGTAATCCTTCACCATCATCACATCATGATACTGAAGCATCAAGCGGTGAAAGGGACATTGAGGCAACTTGGGCTAATGTGACTGACGTTGAGCCATTTCCCAAGACCTATCAGAGAGGTCACACACATGTGTTTTCTTCACTTGGAGTGAAAGGGGCCATGCCTTCTTCATCAGAAAAATAGGTAGACAAGGGAAAAGAGCCAATCATTGAGGAGTAGGAGGATAAGCATGAAACAGAGCAGGAGTTTTAGCTGTTTGACCTTGATGAGGAGGATGAGGATAGAATCACCAGTGCATTAATCAAAGGAAAATATTAGTGAAATTAAAGCTAATCTTGAAAGGGCATGGTATGTGATTGGTTTTCTTGAGAAAGAAAATCAACAGCCGAAGACCAAGCATATTATCAGTGAGGTGAAGACAATCAAAGAAAAGAAAGAGGCAGAGAGGGCTAAAGCCTTGTTAGAGGATACCTTGGACAGATTTGGTGAGATTGATGATGAGGAAGATTAGCCTCTTAGACAGAGACTAAGGAATAGACGGCTAAAAATATCTCTATCCCTTGAGAGACAAAAAGAAGCTGAGTTGGCAGAGCAACTCACTCTAAGTGAGCTGCTTGCCCTTGAGATTAGTAGAGATAGAGAGTCATGGCTTGATAGAGCTAAATTTCATCTGGAGAGCTTTCTATAGAAGTCCAAGAAGGAAAATGATATTTAGAGGAAAATGGCAAAGCACTATGCCATGAGAAACAAAATTGCAAGGGCCAGGCTTAAATGAGCCCATGCAAAGATTCAAGTTTTGACCAGCAAAAGGAGAAGGAGAGGTTAGAAATACATGCTAAGGTGTCTCTTCATGCCTCTAACCCTTGATCAGCAAATTAACCTCACAATTATGAAAAATTTTGGCACATTTGGCACTGTGGTGCTTTTTTTGGATTTTTGGACAATTTTGACACATAGTCACACTGCCAAAAACGCAGCGCCCTTGGCACTGCGCTTTTTCTTGGAGCATCCAATGGACAAATGGTCACCACCACCATTTTCAGAATGATGAGTATATCAACTCCAACAAGTTTCAGAAGATTTGGAGGAGAAATGGTCCCTCAAAAAGGAAAAAAACCACCAAAAAAACATGTTTCTGCCCTTATTTTTGCCTAGGCGCTGCGCTAATACCAGTCTTGGGAGAAATGATTTTTGGCAGGGTGAATGGGCACCATTTTGAAAGCTAGAGGCATATCTAGAAACTAGACTTAGAGATATTTCCAATGAGCTATCATGGAGCTGATTTGGACACCAGGAAGGCCTTCAAAAGTGACTTACAAGAGATGCTATTTTTTTGTCATGGCGCTATGCTTTTGCGAGGAAATTGTCATTTTCACCATCTTCAACATATTTTGAATTTTTGAATTTTTAGCTTGGGAAATGATAAAAAATTCAAGTTAAATGTAAATATCATGTTTTTATTGTTATCTAGGGTAGATACATTAGATAAGTCCTCTAGGGGTCAAATGAATCAATTTCCTCTCTTTTAGAGGCAAATTGTTGAGTTTTCCTAGACTTCAGATTCTTGTTTGGGAGTAGGTGAAACTGATCCCTATCTCATGGATTCGACTACCTAAGGCTAAGAAGAGTGGTTTTGAGGTCTATTTGATGTATTTTCTCAGTAATTGTATGGTTGGACTCACTTGGAGTTTTGGCATCTCAAGGAAACAATTTTGTATTAGTTTGGCTTGGACATTAATGATAAATTTGCAACTATTTCTTTGGGATCCATGTGGTATGCATTGTTTGACATAGTTTCTTCTTTGCGAAAATTTTTATGAATGTATTTTAAGCTCATAAACCATTTCCATGTCTATTATATGCTTAATTTCAAGTTGAAAGGAAGAATTCATGATTTTCATGCGCTGTTTTGGGAAATTTAGAATAATTTGTTTATTTTCTCCAGTTTAGGGAGAATTCATCTCATATGCTCTTCCTAACTTTCTCACTAGTATTTTCACCTCACCATAATCATCCTTTAAATGTCAAACCTTCTACCTACCTTTCCCCTTTGAACACCTTGCAAATTTTGACCTAATTTCCTCGTCCTAGCTGTTTGACTCCTCCTGATCTAGCAAAGCCTTACACAATCAAAAATCAAAACCCTGAGATACTATACCTAGCCTAAAATCTTCTTTCCTCAGTCATATTGACTATGATCCATACAGAGATAGCCCTCTCCTGGTCCAGTAGGGCTAGATACTTGGCTAAGCATGGTTTGAGGTTACCTCGGAATTGCATCTCTCAACCTGAGGTTCAATTTGATTGATAACAGAGGGTGCTCTTCCGGTTGAGTTTTCTATACCGTCTATCAAGCAGATAAGTATTTTATAGTTGGTTGACATAATCAACTTTTTATGATTGTAAGTATTACTTCTCTGAGCTCTGTCTCCTCTATAAATTTCTATATGTATATAGATGGAAAAGCAATATAGTAGAGGTTTACATATCAGCAGAACGAACTGTCAAGCGTAAAGTAGAACTCTACAGTAGGCATTGGTCGATAATGATTGTTAGGTTCAGTGCAACACAGGTAAAATTAACCCAGTAACACCCAAGGAATAAGATATGGTAATGGAAATAGGAAGGGATTTTACTATTAGTGCTAGTTAGTCCAACCACCAAATAGTGACCCGAAGACCATACGGTTTGATACCTTAGAAGGGAAGGGAAAACAGAAGCTCTATGTAACAAGTGTGAAATCTGGAAATATAAAATGAAACCCTGGTGGGAGATATCAAACATCTACAAGCATGTAATCATTAAGACAAAATTACCATTGAATGTCAGAATAGATAATGGAACGTGTAATATAAACAAAACCAAAAATTATACAAAGTTAAAATAAACAATATTTCACGTTATACTGATATCTGGAAATGAGAACTGAAATAAAGTATTAATTCAATGATGCAGTGGTTTAAACCCTTTCTACGGGGTGAAACATTTTAAACTGTAAGAAAATATTGCAAGATACAATCAACTGCTATTACTGCAATAGGAAACCCTGTTCTTAATAAAATGGGGAATATAGTATTAAGAGATTTGGGGAAGTGTTTGCTACAAAGTAATAACATAATAGGGGCATCAAAACCCATATATTTGTGAGATTTCTAACTGTAAAACAGAGGCATTACATTTCAACAAGACACATATAAAAAATGTAATTTCCCACATAAATGGTTCAATATTGTAAATAGTTAGAGTGGTCGGAATGTAAATATACTTGACCTTAATTCTCTATGATTATTTAACAGAAAATGGGAAGGTATTATTTCATACACAAACCATCCTCTACGAGAATTCGTAGTCTATGGAACCCTAAACTCTAGGAGAAACATTTATAACAGTTAGATCTAAATACAAGGGACAAACCCCGGAACCAGAACTGTTTGCGAGCTGAAGACTCTAACCATCAGGACAAACCTTGAAGAGGGTTCCAAAAGTACTGGAAAGGAAAGGAAGCTTCTCCAATTAATCGCCAAGAAGAGAAGAATGGCCCATAACTAGGGTGGAATCAACGAGGTATCATAGAGCCACTACTGGCCGATAAACCATCGAGATTTCATCGGATATATATATATATATATATATATATATATATATATATATATATATATTGAAACTTAACCCTACAGGCTCAAGAAATTATAATTACTGGGAAACCAAAATTACCTGTGTGGAAAACAATGTGTCCATTACCCTAACTAGAATCTATGTATTTGGAGGAAACCCCTTTTAGTTTTACATTAAAAAGGAAGGAAATCTTTACTACAGGGTTGCAGGGTTGTTGCAAAATATATACATTAGAAATTGTTCGTCGACCATAAATGATAACCTATCTGTCGACCATAAATTGTAGTCTTGTTAGTAGTTCAAAGTCAAAGCTCAAAGAACAAAAAAATAACGGCAGTCTCCAGGTTTCAGAGTAAGACAAGTCTTCATTAGCAATAGAACCTTAACTGAGCAATTGGATGCTAAACACTTGAAGCGAGGCCTCTGTGAGCGTAAAGGAGGAGGAACGATTACCAGTTGTGGAGTGACGCCAAAAACTGAAGCGAAAACCAAATGAAAGAATCGACAAGGGTTTTGGGAGGTGGGTATACCCTAACTTCCCTCCAAGCCTCTGAAGTTGTCGGATCATTATCTTGATCAATGGTTAGAAGGGTACTAAGTGTCCAATGTACCATCTACCAAACAATGCTTCGAGAAACTTCAAAACCTAAGGATAAAACCTTAGTTAATGTGTGTTGTCTATAGTTGGAACTGACATATCAATGTTCCATGACTGCTTGTAAGATACTATGAACGCTGACTTAATTTTAGATTAAGTTACAAGCTTAATGTATAGTATTCCTTCTCGATACTGTAAAGGGTTGGAATTAATATGATTTTATAATTTGATATATGGTGGGTTTTAATACATTTAACACAAATTTTATAAATTAAAACATAAGTTCTCTAGCAATGTTTGACAGGATTGCGAAGTTTTCCAGGGAAGTTAGTGCACTTGGGTTACATGGTTGATATTGATTGTTTTTTTTTTTTTTCATTTGTGGTAATTTTTATTAAGTATGTATGGTACTTATGCATGTTTAAGTTATTATCAGAGAAAATTTTACAAAGTTGAGGCCTAAATGGGAAATTGAGTATTAACAAAAGTGTTATTTTTGCACAGAGAGGTTGCAGGGCAGCATGAGAAGAGGAGTGGGAGTCACCCCACCGGGGTGAACAACAAGAGGAGTTGGGCTCGGTCCTCACATGGAAGCCCCTCCGAAAATGTCAGTCTAGTTGGGGGATACTACTCCTAACACGAACACACTTTTGTTGGAGAAATAACAACAAATGCGAGCTGAGATGAAAAATATGAGAGTGGATAATGAACGATTGAGGCTAGAACAAGAAAGGATCATGAAAATAATTTTAGATAGGTAGAATCAAAGGCATCCAAATCCTATCCTGGAGAATGGGAACAGAGTTGAGATGCAGCATCAGGGAGAGGAACACCGAGAGGTTGAAGGAGGTCGAATCGAAAATGAAGAAGAATATGAAAATGCTTCGGGTGGAAGAGAAAATAAGAAGCAGAAATTTGAACTCCAAGGGGAGTTAAAAAAAAATAAACCTCCAATGCTTGACATAGAAACATAAGAGGCCATTGAAGCATGGTTAATTACCATGAATAAATATTTTTAGATCTATAATTATGATGAAAATATTAAGACCATATTAGAAATTTATCAACTGCAAGGTAAAGCTACGCTATGGTGGGAAGAAATCAAAATAGTTCTAGGAATTGATGAACAAGAGGTAACGTGGGACAACTTTCAGAAACATTTTAAGGAAAAATATTTAACATAATTTTTTGTGATGAAAAATAAAAAGAGTTCCAAGATTTGAGTTTAGGATAGCAGAGGATGTATGAGTTTATCACAAAGATTACTTCTCTGCTAAGATATGTTCCTTATATCCAAGAGGAAAATGCCAAAGTATAGTGTTTCACTAGCATTCTATCAGCCTTCATGAAGGAGAAACTAGAATTTCACAACCCAAATACAATGGAAAAGGCCATCCGGAAGGCTTAAATTTGTTTTCAACAGATGAAGCTAAAAGGGGAATCCAATAGAGGGTGGCCAAATAAGAAGGGGTAGAAAATTTTCAAAAATCTAGGAATGCTAAAGCTGTCGGAAATAAAGGTACACACAAAAAGAAATTAAATGGACCACATAGAAATATTCAGCAAAAAAATAAAATCTCGAATGAAAATAGACACACGGAAGCATCAAGCAATCCATAATCAAATCAACCACAAAGCCTCCTATGTAATGTTGGGGTTGTGGGGAGCCTCACTACTATAAAAACTTCCCTCATCATGACAAAGTGGAACCAACTGCTAATCTCCAGGAAGCCTCTACAGTCGGGGAGCTGGAAAGGAATATTTTGTGAATCAATACTACTTTGGAGGATCACCAAGTCGAGTACCAACCGATGATGGTGGAATTTGAAGGTAAATTAGCTAACCTCTATGTCTCTATTTTAATAGCCCCTGGTGCCAGTCTGAGCTATATTAATGCAAGGTAGTTGAGTTATGTCAATTGAATAGCGTTAAATTTGTTGGACACCTAGTCCTCTATGGGTAGGTGTGGAAGTTGAACTGTCACAAAAGGAGTCCAAGTGACCTTGGAATGTGGAATCCATGGGTCACCTCATTGTATTATAAATGTACATCATATCAATGGTAATATGCAACTGATGCTTATCTTTCTATTTGTGTGTTTAGTTTCTCCATCCACCATGCGTGTGTTTAACATGGTATCAGAGCCATGATGAGTGGCCTTCCAATGTGCATTTATGTGTTCCATTGACGACGTTGGTGTTTGAGCATAAAATTCGACATCTGTACACTGCTCCTCTATTATAACTCCTACATGCCCTGCTCAGAAACTCCATTATTTTCCTGCTAGCACTGACATATCATTTTCTGTTGCTATGAGTTTCTTATCAGCCCTGCGCTCTTCTTGCTCCTGCTATTTTAAGTTTGTCATTCTGTTATCTTCCATTCAAACCTACAAACTCTGTGTACCACTCCAGTACCATTGCAATCGCTGCATAAGTTTGGTATATGTTTTGTGTTGATTGGCTAAATTGTGCGTCGTTTCCTGGTAGTTTGAACGTCTTTATGCATTAAATCTCAGTGAGAGTGCCGAAATGGTATCAAAGCGACCTCAAAAATAATAAATAAATGGGAATGGCCATGATAACCGTCATGGTCCCTTGGATACCAAGCGGTTCCATTGTTGTTGATACACCCTTCATACTCTAAAATTATTAGCACGCACTTGTTTTTCCAGAGGTTGATCCTTCCGACTGTCATCTCTACACCCTATTGTGCGCCTCACACCATGCTCATAATTAGCTCTACTACTCCATCATCACTTCTCATATCGACTCCAACTGAAGCTTATGCCAATCCTCTGCACGAAATCACTAGAAGGGCAGACAAGCAAAAGACTTCCGTGTTGGCTCATGTTTGTTTCCTTTATCGGGATATTCTAAAGTGCATGCTCTCTAGTGGTTCACTTCTTGGAGATTTATTCCGACGAGCATTTCCTCCACAAATATTAAACTAGAAGATGCTTTGAGCAAAGAGGTAAACATATACGTGTCTAGTTGTGAACCATCCTCTTTCATTTGGTAGCATTCTCTCGGCCTCTCCATAGTGCCGCTTCTCTCTCGGCCTCAAAGTCTCTATACCAATTATTTTGTGCATCTTGCTCATCAGTTTGGTATTAGCTCACATTCTGTTGGCTCGCCTGGCCCTCTGTTGGCTCATCTCCATCCTCGTCGGCTCTCCCTCCTTACACGCTGACCTGTGCACTCCTCTACTCCCCTCATGCTTCGGTTCCCTCCACCGTTGTTCCTCCCCTCCTCTCGCTTCTACTCCACACAACACTCCACGCTCATTCCCTCTCCTGCCTCCCACACTCCCATCGCTCTCCACACCCTAGGACTTCCCCACTCCCCGTCCCGTCCCCCTCCACCTGCACCTCGTCGTTGCTCTCACCACCCCCATCCTTCTCTCCCCACAGACCTGCCTCGCCTGCACTCTCCACCCAACCCGCTCACCTCACCTTCCTGTCTCCTTCTTCCGGCGCCCCCCTCCTTATCCCCCTCCATTTCCTGCTCCCGCTTGGCCCACGAGCTCTCCCTACACAGTCTGTCCCTCTACCTCACTGCTAGCTCCCACCGATGCCTGCACCTCATGCTGCCTGCTCCTCATGCTTCCGATCCCTCTTTGAACACAACCTCACACTCCCGCTCGCTTCCCATCTCCCTCACTCCTCCTACTCAGCCCCTCCACCTATCACCTTCATCCTCCCTGCTCAATGAAAGCATCCACCAATCGACAGAAAATTTCCACAGTTGGGCCTCACACACATTTTTATTTTAATATCGACTAAATGTGCACAAATTTGTTAAATTTTAGGTAAATGGAAAGCGATTTGCTGAGATTTAAGCTAATTTTCGTGACTTGATTCAAACACATTTCAAAACTATTTGAAGAATTTCAGAAAAGGAGACCATGATAGCAATTATTTCAAGAATTTGCAAGCTTCAAGATATTTTCAGAGGAGTTGTGCATATATAGGATGAACTTTGGAGGAAAGAATAGGAAATGTACTTAAATTCGACAATGCTTAGGGTGAAAAAAAAAGAAAAAAAAGGATATTTTCCCTAAAAGAACTGAATTGTGTAAATATGTTGACATTCCTCCGATTTCCCAAATTTCATGATATTGGAGAGATGTGAACTAGATTTATACAAAGGCGCGTAACATTGAATGACATTTCCACGTAATAGTGGGTGAAATTTGCAAATGATGAGATAAATTGCAATGATGTTGTTTTTTGGCTAGTTATTTTCAACAATATTGTTGTAACAAGCTTGTTATCTTAATGATATAGAATATAGTATTTCTTCCTGGTCAGCATATTCGTTAAAAGACTGAACGCGTGGATGGTGGGGTGCTTCAAATAGCCACATGTTGGTCATATTTTTGGTGTTGAGCATGAGACTGTTCTCCTAAGGTCGTATTCTGAGCTCTGGAGTCATTTCCTTATGCAGAGATGGTTGTAGGGCCTTTTTCCTATGCCTTTGATACTTCTGTAGCGTCACACTGAGTGTTGGGTAACATTTCAAGAACAAGCCTTGCATGTATCGTTTAGAGAAAAAGGGGTCAATACCAATACGAGTTAGAATTTATATTTCTGGGCATTATACTCCATGAACCAACGTTGGAGTTTCTATGAGTTGAAAACATTCACATGTAATTTTTATTATCAACAATTATTGATTTATCAGGTGTCGCTTCTTCCTCATTGATCCACAGGTGTCATCAGTGTTTAAAGTGTAATTTTGAGTTGTTGAGAAGTATGGCTCTAATTGGTGATGTATTAGAGTTATTAAATATTCTCACTCATTCAGTTGTTGATGAGATGGTGAAAATCAACAAGAACACTCTCATGGACATTAAAAATTGTCTACAAAATGCACATGAAAAGATTGTTTTTTTGCAGCTTGAGTCAGAGCTACAACAAGAAGAATTACAGTAGTGGAGTCACCATTCTAAACATGTTTTTGTTCAGAACATTGAGAGGGACTCCCATCAGCAGCAAGAATATAAAGTTGCAGTCAACTCATATTCATTTCCTTGTACAAGAGCATATTTACATGCAGATGCAGCAACTCAGTCTGCACTTCCCAAGCCCGTCATTAGACCTTGGGAAGAGCTTGTCCAAAAAAAGCACAGAACAGGTCTTGGATATGACAAGGATGTGTCCTTTCATATTCTAGACTACTCTAAGCCTATCAAATTTCAGAGTGCCGGATTTCTTCATGATAGCTCACCTACAACTATTCCAGATCCTGCTCCTCTTCCACAACAACAACAACAAATTGTAAAATTCCAACACTGTGATCGAGTTGGCCATATGAAAGATCACTATTTTGATCCTCACCCATGAAAGAATTGTGGTTGACACACCCATTCTTCACACAGTTGCTTCAGAAATAAGCCTCCTGCAAGAACAAAGATTCATCTTGGATGGATCGCTTCTTGGAAATGGGCATCAACAACCAAGAAGATGTTTAAGTCACATGTCAGAATTTTTTCTAGAATATTGAACAAAATTGCAGTTGAGTTTTTTCCATCATCTCACCTTGTACCTGACAGGGGGGAAAATGGTGGTCATATAGAAGTTTCGAAGCCACATCAAGCGAGCTTGAGCCACAATCTCTCATTCCAGATTCAGAGTTGTATCCAGAGACACATCACTTCAAGCAAGCCCAAGCCACAACTTGTCATTCCATATTCAGAGTTGTAGCCAGAGACACAGACGCACATGAACATTCCTTTGGTTGATGGACAACCTTAAACCATCCATGCGAGGTTGATATTCTTCCTCTTCAAAGAATTCAGAGCACTTCCTCTAGCAGAAGACTTCAACTTCTTGCCAGCTTTGGTAGAGTTCCAGAAAATGCATTAAGCATT
This sequence comes from Pinus albicaulis, assembly GCA_034641835.2. Lineage (NCBI taxonomy): Eukaryota > Viridiplantae > Streptophyta > Pinopsida > Pinales > Pinaceae > Pinus > Pinus albicaulis. Next base: position 901,186,201 of record CM076572.1, on the reverse strand, counting down.
CCAGTGTTGGTGGTCATCCTTAAACAATCACAGGTTGTAGACCTCCCTTCTTCTAGGTTGAAGGTCTCCCTCTTCAAATATGAGGGACACTTCCTCTAGCAGAAGCCCTCAGCTTCTTGCCAGATTTGGAAGAGTTCCAGGAACTGCAATAAGCGTTGCGTTCTAGTGTTGGTGGTCATCCTTAAACCACCTCTTTATGCCAACATTTCAGAGAGTTGATTCAACCTAAGTGCTGCCATGCATAATTTGCAGATTTGTATTACAACTCTCTTCTTGGACTCACACATACCCCTTCGGATTAAGGGGGGGAATGTTGGACACCTAATACTCTATGGGTCGGTGTGGAAGATGAACCGTCACAAAAGGAGTCCAAGTGATCTTGGAATGTGGAATCCAAGGGTCACCTAATTGTACTATAAATGTACATCATATCAATGGTAATATGCAACTAATGCTTATCTTTCTATTTGTGTGTTTAGTTTCTCCATCCACCATGTGTGTGTTTAACAAAATTTAGGAATCCCTCGTTAGTGAAATTGTCCATTGGGGCAAAATGAAGGGTGATTGCAAGGGTATAGGAATTCACCGTGGAAATAGGAGGACAATAGATTAAGTAATTTTAAATGTACTTGCCTTAGGATCCTATGATATGCTAATTGGTATGGACTATTTGGAGAAGAATTGGTCCTTAGTAAATTGTAAGGAGAAGACTGTCAGTTTTCTTACTGGCGAGGGTGATAAGACGATGATACAAGGCATACAAAGAGATATAAAGTTGAGACCCATCACAACCAACCAATTAAGAAAATGTATTCGAAAAGGCTTCTAAATATATGTGGTTCAAGTTGGATATACCAATTCTAAAGATAATATAACAACTCTAGAAAATATACCAGTGATAGAAGAGTTTGTGGATGTGTTCTCGAAAGAAATTTCGGCACTACCGCCAAAGAAGAATATAGATTTTACCTTAGAGCTAGTCCAGGGAGTAGCCCCGATATCAAAAACTCCTTACCACATGAGCATCCATGAGTTAACAAAATTAAAAACACAGTTGCAAGAATTACTTGAAGGGGATATATCTGTCCAAGTGTGTCACATTGGGGAGCCCCGGTGTTGCTCGTAAAAAAGAAATATGGTACCTTCCGATTATGTATCTATTATTGGCAATTGAAAAAATTAACTAGTAAAAAAAAGTACCCATTAGAGAGAATTGACGATTTGTTTGAGCAGGTGAAGGGTTCTATTGTATTTTCCAAAATTAATTTATAGCCAAACTATCACCAAATCAAGAGAAAAGAGTAAGATATGTACAAGACGACGTTTTGAACCCGCTCTGGTCATTATGAATTCGTTATTTTACCCTTCGGTCTTACCAACGCCCCAACCACATTTATGACCTTGATGAATGGTATTTTTCATCCTTATTTGGATAAGTTTGTCTTGATTTTAATAGATGTAGGAATTTTGATTTATTCATGAAATTTGGAGGAACATAAGGAGAACCTTCTGATAGTGTTGCGAACCCTAAGAGAGAATAAAATTTATGCCAGATTCAGTAACATTAGGGGAATTTTTAGGTCTAAAATTGGCCTCTTAAGGAAATTATAAAATAATAGTGGAAATAATAAAGTAATAGTAAATTACATCATCAAATTTTAGAGGGAAAAAAGAAAAAACTACTTTTCAACTTATCTCCCTATGGGTTTGCTCAAATTCCGAGAAGGAACACTCATTGGATGAATAATTTGATTCGTCATCCAAGGAGTACCCATGCTGCATACTTTCGATGGACCCCGCTACACAAAAAATGAGAAATACATGAAAAGACGTGATTGCAATCACATTTTTTTTTATGTATTTCTCATTTTTTGTGTAGCAGGGTCCATCGAAAGTATGCAGCATGGGTACTCCTTGGATGGGGAATTAAATTTTTCATCCAATGAATACTCCCGCTTGAAATTTTAATAAAACCTTAGGGGGATAAGTTGAAAATACAAGTTGAAAAAGTAGTTTTATTATTTTATTATTTTTTAATATTTTAAATTTTTTACCCCAAAAATGGTGAATCATCCTCCATGGTTGACATCATCATATTGAATCTTATTTGTTCTTATAAATTTTATTTTTGATGTGCATTTTTCTTAGGAGACCCATTTTAGACCTCAAAATTTTTCTAATGATGTGACTTTTTCAAGGAACGAATACAGTATTTGGGACATGTTATCTCCTCTGAGGGTTTGGTTGTGGACAATGATAAAATTAGAACCATCATGAATTGGTATATTCCTAAGAATTTCGTAGATATCAAATCTTTTATGGTCTTGGTGGGGTATTACCGCCACTTTATCGAGGGATTTTCTAGGATTGTCTATCCTATCACTTCCCTACAAAATAATGGAAGAGTGTTTAAGTGGATAGAAGAATGTCGACAAATTTTAAAAGTTGAAGCACTTGTTGACAACCGCCCCAGTGCTAAAAATTGCAGACCCAGATAAAGAGTTTATCACTTGTACGGATGCTTTCCAGGAGGGAATTAGAGGATTTTTGATGCAAGAAGGAAGGGTCATAGCCTATGAATCCCGCAAGTTAAAGGAGTATGAAAAAAGATATTCTACCTATTATTTGGAGTTAATTGCGATTATTCATGCCCTTAAGGTTTGGCAGCATTATCTGTTAGGGAAAATATTTCTGCTAATTGCAGGTCATAGTAGTTTAACCAATTTCTTAAGAAAACCAATTTAAATTCTCTTCAAGCTAGGTGTACTATGTTCCCAAGCGAATTTGACTTTGACATCAATCATTTAAAAGGAAAGGAGAATCATGTGGCAGACATGCTAAGTAGGAAGTTGCACTGTGTATATGAAGTTTCTTACAATTAGGTAGAATTTTATTGCTATGAGAAGATTAGGGAAGTTTCCCATAGAGACCCAGACTACAAATATTTGTGGAAGCAAAGTAAACAAATGCAAACTTCTAGACAATAGTCTGATTATTATATAAATGACCACAATTTATTTAATTTCGAAGGAAGAATATACGTTCCCAATCAGATGGCAGTTAAAAATTTTTTATTGGATGAATTTCACTAAAGCCCTTACGCCTCTCATCCTAGATACCAAAACCTATTCTCTCCAATCAAAAAGAACTATTTTTTGTTGGGAATGAGGAAGGACATTATGGAGTATCTAGTTAAGTTCCTAGAGTGTCAGCAATTCAAAGTAGAACACCAGCACCCAACTGGACTACTTCATCCCCTACCCATACCTGAATGGAAATGGGACACCATTACACTGGACTTTATAACATGCTTACCAAGGTCCAAGAAGAAAAATTATTCGGTTGTGGTAGTGGTGGATAAATTGATGAAAGTAGCTCATTTTATCGTCGTTAAGTCCACATATGGGACTGTTCAAATTGTAGAAAAATTATTAGGAAAATGTTTCGTTTCCATGTGATACCAAGAGTAATAATTTATGACAAGGATGTGAAGTTTACATTTGCATTTTGGAAGGAATATTTACCATATTGGGTACCTAGATCCAATTTAGTACAACATATCACCCACAAACCGATGGACAAACCAAATGGGCTAATCAGGTATTGGAGGACATGCTCCACATGTACGTGATGCAACAACCAACTAAGTGGGAGTAATATCTCCATTTAATGGAATTCAATTATAAAAATAGATATCATGATTCAATAAATATGCGTCCTTTTGAGGTGCTATATGGGAAAATATGCCAAACTCCTACCAATTGGAGTATCCCGGAAGATAATTTAATCTTAAGATTTGATATCTTAAATAGATGGAGCAGGAAATGAATAAGGGGCGAAAATATTTAAGAGCCACTCAAGATAAAAAGAATCTTACGCAGGTTGGAAAAGAACCCACAAGGAGTTCCAGGTGGGAGACCATGTATATGTAAGGGTTAAACCCAACCAAATTTCTCTCAAGTGGGTCGAGGTGAAAAACTAGCACCCTGATATTGTGGACCTTTCTAGATACTAGAAAGATTAGGACCAATAGCATATATAATTGCATTCCAAGCTATATACGAGTCCATAATGTGTTTCATGTCTCTCTACTTAAGAAATAAATAAATAAATAAATAAATAAATAAATAAATATATATATATATATATATATATATATATATATATATATATATATATGATTCTAGAGACATTATAAATTGGCAAGATGTATAGGTAAATAATATAAATTTCATGATGTATGTTTATTTTGGATTCAATGACTTGATAGAACTAAAGACAATACTATGTGTGTTATGCAGGTTGAATCAGACGGAGAGTTCCTGGTAGAACCCCTGCATATTCTAGAATAGAGAGAAATAATGCTGTAGAGATGAGCTATCACCCAAGTTAAGGTGCAATGGAGGCTCTTTAGCCCAAAAGAGTCCACTTGGGAGGATGAAGAATTAATGTGACAATCATACCCTGACCTGTTTCATGGACAAGGGTAAAACACCGAGGACAATGTTTCAAACAATAGGGGGAAGATGCCACATCCCGTTACATGAGTAACTTTTTGGTCATTTAGTTACTAAACTTATAGTTAATTATTTGGTTAACAACACTTCTATGTTATAGGCTGAGGAAAGAAGCTTGTTGAACTTACTAGGAAACTATGTTAAAGTTATCAATGATTATGTTCATAAATACATATGTAAATATATAGTTTGTTATTTTAGATAGATGTGGTTGGAAAACTTTGAGGAGATCCCCTGCATGAATTTGTCTAAATACCAGACATTTGGTAAGTTATGGTTCTTGGTTCTCTTTCCATGGAGATAAATGGATCTCATAGGGAAGGGAGGGGGTTCTTGTTTTTTTCCAATTCTATCTAGAGAAGAGGAGACCTGACCAAGAAAAGTGTAGTTGTATGCTACATGTATAGAATAGTTCTTGAGCTAGGTTGGACCTAGTGGAATACTCCATGTTATCACAAAATTTCACCTGATTAGCTACTAACCAGACAACTTTATGTAACTGTTTCAAACCAACTTGTGACTGAAGATTAGCCTCTTTAGTCTGAGGGGGCTCTCTCAAAGGGTTAATGATATTTGATAAAGACAGATTTAGATGGCTAACTCTACTTGGAAAATAACTTGTTTGTGATAAGTATACGTTGAAAAGAACATTAATATGCAAACATTCAGCTTATGGAGTCAATAAAGCAATAATTCAGTAGATAGTTCACTTGACATGGAAGTTGAGGCAGGTAAGAGTTTTTAGTAGAAGTACACACACATGAAACATGAAATTACACAGTCAATTCATCTATAAAGGAAGTTAGAACGTTACATGAATTAATTATGAGTATATAAGATGAAAAAATCTGCAAATGATGCACATAAAAGATATAGATAAGATAGGCACTAAAAACTCAATCAAAATCTCAGGTTGGTCAAGAAACAAGTCTCTCTATTACTAAAAAAAATTAATTACATAAAGTTGCAGTTTTGCCAAAATGTCTCCAACCCTTTACAAATTCGATTCTCTGCCCTTTAATAGACTTGTTACATGATAAGATGATCTACCTCCTAGCTAGATTCATCGAATTTTTCCTAATGACACCTTGCATAACCATAAAACATCTATTTAATGAGAAAATGATGGCTATCCTACTTGACAGTCCTTTTCCAAATAGGACTCAAACTATTCATTATTACATTAACAACCTTATCTCCTAAAAACCATTACATCTTGACAACTATGCCTTCACATGTTCGAATAGGGTGTGATGGGACTCATCACTACATGACATCTTAATTGAACTCCTCTAAAACTGGAAACAAACCCTATTTTTTTAGGAAAACTGGTCCTTATCTTCAACGAGGGGTTTGGCTGATGAGTTGGCTTCATCACGTGGTCTTTAAGCTTTGGATGACTGCTGGAAAGATCTCTTAAACCTTAGAAACTGTCCAGCTGTCCAAAAGTGTACAAAAACCTTCTCATATAGCTTCAAAAAAGTACGATACGAAAGTATGACAGTTTCGTAGTGTACTTTCGTAGCGTTACAAAAGTTCCTTTTTCCATCGATATTTCTGGTTCTTTTCTCCTGCATGATGTTCATTATGCCTTAAAGAATCTTCCATACCATTTTCATCTCTTGGGAGCTCCAAAAACCGGTTTAAAATGCAAAAAGGAAAGCTACAATAGTTTCGTAGCGTTTTGTTGTTCTTCAAGCCCAGAAACGCTACGAAACTGCTGAAAACAGTGAAAATTCTAGAATTTTGTGCAGCTTCAAAAATATACCTTCTAAGTGCAAAAACCTTGTTTCTAACCTGCCATTAGCCTTCAAAATCATAAACAAGCTCACATTATGTTTTTTGAGGGGTTTCTTCCTCATTGATGATGAGTTGAGCAATTGGCTCCTCAACTAATGTCATTTTAAGTCCTCTTTTCTCCAACTCCTCATGAATTAGTTCAAGCTATTCCTGGAGGCCTTTAACCTGATCTTTCAAATTTTTGTTGGTGGCTTTCAAATTTATGTTCATTCTCCTGACATGTCTGACCTCTTTCCTCAACGAAATGGTCCATTTGATAAATTGCTGTGTATTATCTAGGGTCTTGGAAATACTATCAACCTGCTCTTCCCAAATCTCCTTCATCTTTTCAAAATGAGCCTTCTCTACATTGTGTTTCCTTGTTTATTTCTTCATAACAAAAAATTTATGGTTGGCCAACTTCAACTGTTTCTCAAGGAGTTCAAACTCTGTTTTTTCCATTACCTTCTCTTTTCCTTTCTTTGTTTTGCTAACTGTATCTTTCTCTACAGGTGATGAAAGATCAATGATGTCTTGTGGTGGCTAGACTATGTCAGTAGGTTGATGAACCTATTTACTACTCTCTAATAGCTTTCTGGCATGCCTTGTCATAGGCTTTCTTGCTTGGAACATAAAACCTGCACCTTCTCCTTCAAATTCTAATTTATTTGCAGATTTGGCTTTCTTTAGTTTTTGTCCACCTTCCTCTATGTCCTGAGCCTATACTATAGGAGTGTCTTCTATGTCAATGGCATGTAATATGTCTTCTAGATTTCCTTTAGCTGCTTCTCTGTCTTCTATAGCCACCGTTTGACTCCTTGTCATCCTTTGGTTCCTTGTTTACTCACAACTGGTTTTTGTTTTGCAGGTTTGACCACCTTTGATTTCTGTTTTGTAGGTGTGACATTTGGTGTATCAAAACTGTGCAATTTCTTTGTTTCCATAATGATTGGTTCACTTGGTTTTTCCACCAATGGTTCACTCTGTTCTGCTACTAATGGTGATGGAATTCTCCTAGGTTTAGGAGTTCTTGAAGGAGTAAGAGCATCTAACTCAAACCACTAACAAACAAAAATGAAAACCAATCTCTGCCTAGTCTTTGGAGTTCATCTAAAACCAACAATTTCATTAAACCATGATGAAAAAATGAAGTCTCACTCCCTTCAAATTTTGCTTGGACCTTATTTTCCATTTTTGATAAACTTCTATGTAAATATAAAGGCATATTAAGAGAGATCTTACCAGTAAAGTGAAGGAGTAGCTTGAAATGGTATGAGTAGAATTTATGATATCTTCCTTCACAAGTAAAATAATTTTGGATGATGAGCATCAATTTTGAATAGTTATCCTTCATGCAGCTCCTTGGAATGGAATTAGTGAGGTCCATTTCACTGTTTTAGGCTTCATAAACTCTTTGCACTGCTCCATGTTAAACTTGAACCCTTTGAACCACTTCTCTTGTCCCCTTGGAATCCCTGTTGCTACTGCAATGACCTCTGGTGTGATGGAAAAATTAAGCATCCTCACTTTGGTAGTTGTTCCATTAAATTTTAAGGCAAATTCTTTGGAAACCTGTACATGTCAGCCTTGTAATATTTCACAAAAATGTAAGCAACCTGTCCTTCTGAAGACTTCCACAACTGTTGGGTCTTCATTGATCAGATTCATATCTTCTGGTTCATATCTTAGACATTGTCCACCCTTATTTGTCCTTCTTTTTTCTGCCATGGTTTCTTTAATGTCTTCTCAGCGTCGCTTGATAGTTTTCTCAGCCTCGCCTGATAAACCTTTGAAAACACCAACCACAACTTTGGCTCAATGCAATAGCTCTCTAGAGCTCGATATCACGCAAAGAAGAAATGAAGAATGAGAACTGACTAAATTAGGAAAGATTTTGAAGTTTGATTTCCACTTCATAATACAATGATGACTCATACATGCCTAAAATGGTTATGATGACTTCAGACCTGACCATGTACCTTGATCTTATCCCTCAATGAATCGAATGGTATCTAACTTATCCTTTCCCAATTATTTTCTGACACCTAACAGCTAACTTGACAAGATAGAAAGGAAACCATGCTTTCGTAGCGTATTTAGTGTAAATCTGGGTGTTTTCTCTACGAAATTATCAGCATTTTCATAGCGAAAAGTGACATTTCTCAGTGTATTTCGCTACGAAACTGTGGTTTCTTCGTTAAAATGACCATTTCGGTACAAAAACCTTGGGAATTGAAATCTGTCAGAAAATTATGAATGATGTGACATGAGGGGATTTGAAAGTGAGTGGGTTTAGACCTTAGGGTAAGCTTAAACAAGAAAAATTTAAAATTTCCCTTGAACAAGAATACAAAAATTTGAATCCTACAACCCTACCATTGACACATGAACCTATTTAACTTTGTCAAATGATGCTTCATTTTTTTGGTGATAACACTCCATATTGAAAAACTTCAAACAGGGCCAGGGAAGGGTATTGAGGTATGAAAGTTGATTTGGTGGGTCATTTTCACCAAGAAAACTACTCTGGTAGTTGGGGAAGCTTGGGGGGAGACTCGAACGTGATTTTCGGTCTCATTGGAAGGGTGGAGGGTGTTGGTCTAGTTGATTTTTCTGGACTGTATATAAAGCATATAAGTATTTTAGAGTTGGTTGACATAATTAACTTTTTATGATTGTAAGTATTACTTGTTTGATATCTTTCTCTTATATAAATTTCTATAAGTATATAGATGGAAAACAAATAAAATAGAGGTTTACATATCAGCAGAATGAATATTTCAAGCATGAATCAGAACTCTACAGTAGGTATTGACCGATAGTGACTATTAGGTTCAATGCAACATGTGAAAAATTAACCCAGTAAAACCATAGGAATAAGGTATGGTAATGGAAATAGGAATGGATTTTGCTATCAGTACCAGTTATTTTGGCCACAAAATAGTGACCCAAAGACCAGACCATCTGATACCTTCGAAGGAAAGGGAAAATGGAAGCTTTGTGTAACAAGTGGGAATTATAGAAAAACAATATGAAACCCCAGTGGGAGGTATCAAACATCTACAAGCATGTAATCATTGAGAAAAAATTACCATTCAATACCAAAATAGATAATGGAACGCGTAATATAAACAAAACCTAGAATTATGCATAGTTAACATAAACATTATTTTACATTATATTAATATATGACAATGAGAACTGGAATAAAGAATTAATTCAACGCCACAATGGTTTAAACCCTTTCTACTAGGTGAAGAACTTTAAATTGTAAGAAAATACTACAAGATACAGTCAACCGCTATTACTGTAACAAGAAACCTTGTTCTTAATAAAAATGACAGTATAGTATTAAGAAATTTGGGGAACTATTTGCTACAAAGTAATAACATAATTGGGGCATTGAAACCCATACATTTGTGATATTGTTAATTGTAAAATAGAGGCATTACATTTCAACAACACACAAATAACAAATGTAATTTCCCATAGAAATGGAGCACTATTGTAAATAGTTAGAGTGGCCAAAATGTAAATATACCCGGTCTTAATTCTCTATGAGTATTTAAAAAAAATGGGAAGGTCTTATTTTATACACATACCATCCTCTATAAGAAGTCGTAGGCTATGGAAACCTAGACTCTAGGAGAAACATTTATAACAGTCAAATCTAAATACGAGGGACAAACCCCGAAACTAGAACTATTTGCGAGCTCAAGATTCTAACCATCAGGATGAATAGGGTTCCAAGAATACCTGGAAAGGAAAGGTTATCGAATTAATCTCCATCCAAATAAGAATAGACTACAATTGGTTTGAATCACTGAGGTATCGTAGAGCCATACCTACAAACACCCGAAAAACATACGAGATTTCATCATATATATATATATATATATATATATATATTGAAACTTAAACCTACAGACTTAGGAAATTATAATCACAGGGAACCCATAATTACCTGTGGAAAACAACTCGTCCATCACCCTAACCAGAATCTGTGTATCTAGAGGAAACACCTTTTAGTTTTACATTAAAAATGAAGGAACTCTTAACTACAAGGTTGCAGGGCTAATGAAAAATACCTAAATTAGAACTCGTCCATTGGCCATAAATGATATCCTGTTTGTAGAGAAAAATAATTGTGACGAGTCTGTCACTCGTAAATTGTAGTCCTGCCGGAAATTCAAAGGAAAATCTCAAGGGAAAAAAAAATAATAGGAGTCTCTAGGTTCTAGAGTAAGACAAGTCTTAATAAACAACAGAACCTTACTTGTAGTGAGTGACTGGATGTTAAACACCTGAAGAGAGGCCTCTATGAGCGCAAAGGAGGAGAAACAATTACCAGTCGCAGAGCGACGCCGAAAACTGAAGCAAAAGCTGAATGAAAGACTTGAGAAGGGTTTTTTTTTTGGGGGGGGGGGAGAGGGGGGAGAGGTATACCCTAACGTCCCTCCAAGCTTCTAAAGCCATCACATAATTATCTTGATCAACGGTGAGAAGGGTACCAAGTGTCCAATGTACCGACTACCAAATAGTGTTTCAAGAAACTTTGAACCCTAAGGATAAAACCTTAGTTAATGTGTGTTTTTTTTTTATGGTTGGAACCAACATATCAATGTTCCATGACCGCTTGTAAGTTATAAGCTTAATCTGTAGTATTCATTCTCAATAATGTAAGGGGTTGGAATTAATATGGTTTTTGAATTTGATATATGGTTGATTTTAATACATTGAACACAATACTTAACATAACTGCTCTAGCAATGTTTGACATGATTATGAATCTTTCTAGGGAAGTTAGTGCGCTTGGGTAACATGGTTGATATCGGTTGTTTTTTTTTATTTGTGGTAATCATTATTAGGTAAGTATGGTACAGATGCATGTTACACCCCCATGTCATAGAGTTTAGCTTCGAAATATATGCAAATCAAATCTTAATTTTCGTGGAAATTATAGAAGTCCTACAATCTATGAAGGTCTTGGGGTATTCAGTATGCATGATACAATACTCATAAAAATTTATTGATAATAAATATGGTATAAACTAAGGAAATATCAACACATGTATCTAATTGATTAGAAATTTTCAACTTACATCAAAGAATTTAAGGGAGTTTTTTGTTTTTAATTTGGGGTCTAGAAAGTCCAATATAAACAAGGGCTACATGGTAGCTATTGCCTGTCTCTTAGTTTAAATGTAATTAAATTAAAATAATAAAGGTATTAACTTCAAGTTAGTATTAAGGTTTATTTAGATTCATTATTGTCACAATGAAAAATCTAATCTTATCCAGCAACAACAATAATAAATTTTTGATTAGTTAAAAGCCACTCAAGTAGGCCAATAAACTTCCCTCTAAACTTAGTAGGAGATGGAATACATAAATTTTGAAGCATTATTATATCATATCTACTTTAATTTGATCCACAAATATATAGAATAATTAGTGATATTGTGGTATTTTTATTTTTAACTAATTATGTGATGGTTGTTGATTTTAAATTTACTGGTTGTAAAAAATGTAATATGTTAGGTAACATGATTAGTGTGGTATAGGTCATGTGTAATTGTCTCATAATTTTGAAAGTTAGATGCTTTTAAATTATATTTTTTTAATAAAAAGCTAATCCAAGTCATAAACAAATTACTAAAAAAAAACATGTATACATCTCAATAATTTCTAAATAGAATAGCTATATAATATATATAAATAAACAAATTATGAAAAATAAAACTGTAATGTAATTTTTTTTTTAGTTTAAAATGTTTTGTGGTCAAATTGAAGTAATTATTTGGTAATATTTTTACAAAATTATTTTAAATTTAAATAGTTAAATTAATTAGTTTTAAAGTAATATAACTTTCCATTATAAAAATTATCACATTTAAAAACAAGGGCTATAGAGTAGCTACTATGTGCGGCTTAATGTAAATATACTACATGCGGCTTAATGTAAATATAGAAATGTTGCAATGTGATTTTGAACATGGCCATGATACTTTGTGACAAAGTTCATTTCAAAGTTAATCTGGTTTTTTACCATATTAAAATAATTCTAAAAATGCATACATATATTAGGTATGTATATATGAGTTTATTCAAATACTCTATTTTGACATGGGTAGAGTTTGCAGTTATAGATATAGACCGTGCTTAAATAAAGAAAAAAACAGATAATGTAGGTTATAGATATAGAATGTGCTTAAATATAGAAAAAATGAACTTGGATCAAGTTGTCCATCATATTGCCTTCAAATGGAATAATATTTCCACTAAAATTGTCTTTGAATATGTCATGAAGCTACAGATGCCTCAGTATAGATTGCACATTGACAAGATTATGCTTCTATAACTGTGTAGAGCTTGCACTTGGCTCAATCTTAGATCTTCAACAACTACTAGTGAAGGAAATTTTTTGAATTGCTTGATAATGGCCACATGAAGGACATTTTGTATGTTATAATTGAAATTAGTTGCTAAAAGCATGGCAATAGTTTTATAGAACATGTAATATGCAATTTATATCTAAGTTAATAATTACTTATAAAAAGCTAAGAATATTTGAAAATGAATGAGTTATATATATATATATATATATATATATATATATTACATGAACATGAACCACTTTTATAAACATGCAATATGGAATTTTATATCATAATACTTAACTACACGAAGGTATAAAAGGACCAATGGTGAGTTTTTTTTAATACTTCAATTTTTTTGACTGGTCTTCGAGAAACAATTTTTGTTGGGCGTCTTCTAGACCTTATGATAAAGGATATAATTTACAAACATCAATAACTAAAACAACCGCAGCTGCGACCTAGAGAAAAAATTACAACAATCGCAACGAAGTATTTAAATAGACACGCCAAATAATTCAAAGACATTATTTGTTATAGATGCTGGAAGATCAACACGCAAATTACAACAAACACTGAAATAGTGTTGCAGGGATTACCAATAAGTTCATAGAAGAAGTGTTTCCATGTTAAAACCTTGAAAGTTTGTATGCTGCAGCTCTTTCTTGGATGTCACTCGACGGTTTCCAGTTTAGATGCCTCATAAATTTCCCATCAAGTAACATGCCCAGTGTTATACAATCTACGTTAAATAATCTGGCAAAGAAACAGTTTTTGCTTGGCGTCTTCCAGACCTTATGATAAAGGATATGATTTACAAACATCAATAACTAAAACAATCGCAGCCGCGACTTAGAGAAAAAATTACAACAATCGCACCGAAGTATTTAAATAGACACGACAAATAATTCAAACACATTATTTGTTATAGCTGCTCCGATCAACACGCAAATTACAAAAAACACTGAAATAGTGTTGCAGGGATTACCAATAAATTCATAGAAGAAGTGTTTCCATGTTAAAACCTTGAAAATTTGTATGCTGCAACTCTTGCTTGGATGTCACTCAACGGTTTCCAGTTTAGATGCCTCAGAAATTTCCCATCAAGTAATATGCCCAGTGTTATACAATCTACGTTAAATAATCTGGCAACTGGATCTCATTCCGAGCATCTTCATACAATGAAAACTACTGAGAGCTTTCTTTGTAGAGTGCAAACTGCTGATAGTTTTCAAAGTCATCCTCGAAGTGAAATTTTTCACCAAGATATTTAAGATCCGAGTTCTCCATCAAGCCCTCATATATTTCCTTCTGAAATGGACATAATTCTTCCTTCAAGTTGAAAGCGGTGCTTGGAGGAATGCCCAGCTCGTAGTCTAAAGCATCCACGAGATAAGAAAGATCAAAACAGATCCACATTAAGATACGATAGAGATTGGCGATAATTCTAATAATAGATCCACATTAAAACCAGACAATTTCAACAACAAATCCGCATTAATGTTTCACTAGACTCCATTAATAGCTTGTAGGAAGCACTTGGTTGTGATAGTGCTAGGGTGTATCATATTGCTATACCTATTTATTAGTACCAAGGATGATCGTATTGCTTCAGTGGGAGATCCGTTGTTTTTCCCCGAATAAAATAAAAAAAATTCATCGGGCTCTGCAAAAATTCTGGTTTCACATTGAATTTCCTGCAAGTTGAAGGATACATTGCATGGGTCGGGCATCTGTCCTATGTGCCTCACCCTTGATGTAAGTTTCCAGATTCAGGACCGATCAGCTGCAATAAAAAGTGGGAGTATTTTTTGCAGTGAGAGTACATATCATTAATAGATAATGGCTGCAAAATCTAGGCATTTTGCAACAAGAAGTGAAAGTTTTTGGCCAATTAGATAACAGATAATTCTTAATAAAATAATTGTAATAAAATAAAAAATTAATTCCCAATGTTAAACTTTGATAAAATTGAAAATATAAAGAAGGTTGACCAAACTAATAGAAGGTCAACTCAATACCTATTGCATAATACCTACCAAGGCAGCCATAATAAAACAACAAGTTCTTATCTTTAGGGAACTGTAAATATTACTCAAGTGTTATATCTTGTAAATAGCATGTCGTACATTAATAGTATAAAAAGGACAAAATAAAGAATTTCCTTAAATTCATTATGAATGATGTGGGCATATAAATTTATAAAAGTATGTGGTTCATTGTATATGTCATTAAAGTATGTGGTTATGTGTTATATTTACATTCATAAATAAAAGTTTATATTATGATAAATTTTAATTAATTTAAGTTGTTCTAGCCATTCTTGTTAGATACAGACTATGAGAAACGAGAGCAAAACAAGAGAAATTTCTCCCAAAGTAGAAAAAAGAAACAATTACTCCCAAATTAAAATAAAGAAACAATTACTTTAATTAAATAAATGTTATAATTGACAATAAGCTAAAAAGAAGTTGCCTACACTTGAAACCATCAACATTATCTATTGAAAACCACAAATCTTATATTCAAATTAGCAAAGATATTTAGAAAGCAACAAACTCACAAAGGTAAAGAAAAAAAATAATATAACACAGAGGAATCGTAGTTGTAATTGGCATCATAAGCAATCACAAAAGAAATTTAACCACAAATTTTGATAAGAAAACACATAAGATATATAACCACAATTTTTTTCATAAAAACATAATATTTTACATTGACGAGGGTAATTTAAGAAATATTTGATTTGAAATAAGATATATTATATATTTTTATTTTTTATACAAAACTTACATAGAAATTTTAAAAAGAGCTTGGGTTCCATCGATCTTTGTTTAGGAGCTAATTTATTAGTATATAATCCGTGTCTCGTTAAGAGGAGGTCCCCATTAATTACGCCGGAGGTGTTTTCCATTGTGGGCTTGGGGTGAGAAAACACTGTTCACCCCAACCAATGAGAACCAGTTTCGCTATCACGCATGGAACCTATTAGATTTTGCCACGTGTTTCCAGGTTATCTCAAGCGCGATTGCACCGAAACTAAACACATCCGATTCTACCGTTGGCTGCCCAGTGTGAAAGCACTCTAGTGCGATGTAGCCCATGGTTCCCACGAGATCGGTGGCTGTGAAGGATCTCCGGTCGTGTTCAATCAGATGGGCGAGGCCGAAATCGCCGAGCCGGGCATTATATTCGGAGTCGAGCATGATGTTGCTGGCTTTCACGTCCCGGTGGATCACCTGCTGCTCGCATTCCTCGTGGAGATACAGCAGAGCTGAGGCCACGCCCGAGAAAATGTTATATTTCTGGTCCCAATCAAGAAATTCTCCACCCAAATAGACCATAATCAGCTCCCCTTTCTCATGGCACGAACCCAGCAGCGACACCAGATTTTTATGGCGAAGGCGATTGATGACGCTGATCTCTGAAATAAATTCCTCTTTACCTCGTTTGGCGTCTTTGGCCATGCGTTTGACTGCGACCACACTATTCCCCTTTGGCAGAATTCCTTTGTAAACGGTTCCGAAGCCGCCACTTCCAAGAAGCGCCGCGGGGCTGAAGTTACTGGTCGCCTTCTTCAAGTCTTTGTAGCTGAATTCGAATAGCCGGCCTGGAATTTTCTCTAACGCCTCAAATATTTTTTTCTCTTCCTGTATCTGAGATTTACGGCGCTTGAAAAACACTATAATTCCTATCATGAAGAGAACTGCTAAGAAAAGGCAGATGGGAAGAGCAATAACTAATGCCCTGTTTGGTAAAGACACGGGATCAATTGTGAAATTCCAGGATTTAACACAGTTGAGCTCCATATCCACACCAGTGGAGGCTGAAAAGCCGAAATTAGCCTCCTGGTCGAGGATTGTGGACAGATCGATGATGGAGGAGACGACGGGGTTCGTAGGCATCGTATCATTCTTCTTTGCGACAAACACGTCCAGATTCTTTGTCTGCCCATCATACTGAATGGACGCTTGGACATCGTAATTTGTGTGGCTGTTGTTGTAGTCGTAATTTCCCGTCAAATTGACCGAGTAAAGAGACGTTAAATTTATGGAATTTATGCCATTAACATTAATACCTACATGGTTATCATCGGGATCGTTGGTCCCTGGGCTTTTCCTTGTATCAAATTCGACTGCCAACACTTTACTATTGCTACTACCATTTGTGGAGGCGTTGAACAGTCCCAACCATTCGCCATAGCTATTATCAGGTAAATAATCAGCGGAAGTTATGATAAAATCCAGACCCTTGCCTCCAACCAACCAACGAACTCCAAAATCTCTCCTATGCTGTTAACCTGGAAGGATTAAGGTGCAACGAACTGGATAATAATCCTACATGATTTACAGTGTGTCGCTGAGCTTTTGAAGATTGTTCCGAAGTTGCAGAGCCGCTGTCAGAACAAGCAGGAAGCGAATGAGATTGAGATTGCCTGACTAAGTGGGGAAGCCGTAGATGTAAACACTCAAAAACAAGTGTCGCTTAAATGTTCGATCGAATGCCAGATGGAAGTGAGGGTGGGTCACAACTGTCAAATTTCATTCGCTCGGAAATCTTCAAACGCATGCCCATGTTATAATTTTAGAAATTCTCTTTGCTGTGGATTTATTTGGGCATAATTTTTCATATCATTTTTTTCATTTTTGATTTATTTCTAATATCATCAAAATTTTCACATTTTTACAACAATCACCTGCAGAGGAGTCTAGCCAAGTCCAATTTTCCATGGTATGGAATTGACTTTGGTAACGGATTTCCCACAGGAAGATACACTAATCGCCGAACCATTTGTGATATAGCTGGTATTTCTTACTTCCCCCATCCACAATTCAACTTGTGAATATTTATGTGTTATATATTGGGCATTTTCGAGGTATTCATTTGATCGGGCGTTGTTGCTAATATGCGTTTTCTTTGCGGGCTTGGGGTGAGAAAACATTGTTCACCCCAGCCAATGAGAAAGCTTTTCCTATCGTGCATGGAACCAATTAGATTTTTCCACGTGTACAGCCTTTCACGGTCGAGGCGGGCGTTGTTTAGCGAGATCTGCTGGACGCGGCTGGTAAGGCGGGTTTAACATTCCCCACCTCCACTTCGGGGAATGGAGTGTTGGCAGCGGGGTCTGAGCACCAGTTCTATGCGTGCTCATTAGCAGTGATCGATTCGCAGAAGAGACGTTGAGGGCGATATCAGTGATCCGGTTGTCCTATTCTTAAAATCCAATATTCCATATCGTCACGAAATTTTTATTTTCATTAAATTACTTCCCTTACATATCTACCGCCCCGGCGTTCCTTTACGCCTCTTGGTGCAATTGCTAGTATACTTTCTATGATAATGCAATGTGTAAAGTCTTGTTATGCGAGTGGACCATTGTTTACTTTTTCAATAATGTCATTGAGAGGATGAATATTTCTCCATAAAGATGGACTTCTTAAGGACTATACTTTAACCACGCGTTAATGCTTAGTAGAAACAACTCTCAATAAACTCCACCTACCACGAAGTTGGTGCAATGGATAATGGGTCTAGAATTAGAGAATGGTACTCACATAATGATATGTGTGTATCCAAATAGAATACTTAGATATTCGGGATTTTTAGGACCTATTTTAGGAAAAAATTTCTTTCAAATGGAGGATTTTAGTTTCTATTTGAGAGTGAATTGGGTATAAATTTGAGTGCAAGGGATTTCCTCTAACGTGGGATCATGGAGAAGTCTATATTTGTGTTCTTTTCAAGGGAGAATGCTACCAAGTTATTATTTCTCTAACGGTTGAGTTAGCTCTTTATTTTCGATTTTCTTTTAAAACCTCTTTCCAAGGAATGTAAGTGACTTTGTTCATTTGTAAGAAATTACTTTTTGATGTTTCTCACAATTTAGTGTAGTGTTGGAAACACATTTTTTTACACTCAAGCTCCATGGCGAATGGGAAGGATAAATGAGAGCAACCATATAAAGCTTATGGAGCATAGCATTTTCAGAACTTTTGAAATCTTCCAATACCACTGAAATTGGTATTATGTGTTTGATGTACTTATGTTTTCTTTTGGATGTCTATGTCTCTATTCCCGTCCTCCTATTTCATAAAATTTGGAAAAAAATTAACAAGGTTAGGAAAGTCAAGTCCAGCATTCTCTTGGAATGTGTAATTTGGGATCAGTTTGGACTGAGATTATACACCTCCCTTGGGGCTATCTACAATTAAAATTAACCAAAATACATTGAAGGTTGTGTGTAAACAAATGCAACATTCATGAAAGCAAAGAAACATATTCTGATTGCTTTCAACTCTATGCAGAACAATATAGACCGAAGACTAGTATTTCAAACCTAGAAAGGTGCATGAATAAACCAAAAAATTTGAAGACCCAGTTAGAAATCCCTATGTAACAAAATTATTGATCAATGTGAGTGAATTTTTCTCATGCGATTCATAAAACTACACGGTGGAAAGTGAGATGAAACCAAAGTATCCTTGTTAAAAAGGAATAAATGCCCACAGATCTTTTCCTAAAACCTTATATGGGAAGGCTGAAGAATTAAACAAAGTTTACATTAAATGAAATATAGTAAATATTCAAGTTCATTGGTATAAATAATTTTGTATACTTTTTAGTTAGCTTTATTTGATGCAAAAGAAAATATGTATAATAACATGAAAGCTATGATTTTTTTTAACAAGTATGATGTTGATATGAGAGGCCTCTTATTTTTGAATCCATTATCGAAAGGATTTTCCTAAGCCTTTGATGGTGATCTTGATTTTCATAGTTTCTTCTTCTCTAAGGAACTGAAATTAAAACTACGTAGTTGAAACCATTTGATCAACTAAAGTGGTAACTTCCATGTATTGTAATGCAAGTAATAATTAGCTTATACCTTCACGAATTATGTTAATATGAATGAAATTGAGGATGTAAAGTTTTCATGGTTCTAATATCTCTAAGTTTCTTGTTTGTGTTGGTTTTTGTAGCCTGTAATATGTAACTTTCTACTTCTCTCACTACATATGTTTAGTATGGAAAGATGCTTCTTCAACCAAAACCTATCTTCCCAATATCTTTCTATGACAAAATAATGAGTTAACATTTTATGATAATTCCCCAATAAAACAAGTCATCATAGTTCTGTTGGAAGTCACAATGTTTATGTTCATGTAATAATTCAAATTATGATAGTGTACACACAAACACAAGTTTTCACTAGAATGCACAAATCATTTATGAAATTTATGGTTTTAGACCACATTACTTGGTTGTATACCACAATACCTAATGCGTTGACATATATTTGTTGATGATCTTAAAAAATAGGTTTTGTAGTTTTTCCACATTTATATATGAATGGATTAGTTTGTTTTATAGAGAATACCAAGTAATTCATTGGATGCGAGCGTTTTATGATGCCCATAGGATATTTCATGATACTTGTTGTAGTATGAAAAAAAAAAAAACAAGATTCATTGTTACTATGGTGGGTGAAGAGGGAGATGAATATGTAGCTGGAAATAATACACTCAAGTAAGGAACATAAACAATGTCACTTTTAATCGAAATTTGTTTGTTTCATTTGAATCACGTTTATTTCATTTGTTTTCTTTTGAGAGGATGTTTTTAATACATTGATAATGATGGTGGGACGGAAAGTAAATGTGCCTTATATTCCAAATTTCATAAACATATTTATAATCTCCAAAAATAATTTCAATCTTGTAGGAATACATATAGGGCTTTGTGGTGTTAAGAAGAAGCACAAAGCTTCATGGGCAAGGTCATAATCTGGATTCAATAAAAATAAAGAACTCCATGGGCGAGGTCATCCTCCTGGTTACCATGTGATAATTTTTCTTTGAAATTTTGAAATCATCTTTAAAACATATATAAATACAAAAATAAAAATAAAATCATTAAGCTTAATGCAGATACTGATGTTAAATTAGATTCTTGATGTTTCAGATTGTGTTCCATCCTTCGAATATTTCATGTAACTCGCCATTCTTTTCAACCTATTGAGGCCTCAGAATTCTACTGCCAAAACATGAGGGAAAACCACCCGGTCTGGACCTTATAGCAACTTCTTTTCCGTTTGGTGTAGTGGCTCCGACTAGGGATAATGGGACCAATTTCCCAATAAGGATGATTTTGGGGTGTGTTTTTATTATACAATGGAAAATTATTCTAATCTATCACATGCATCTATCTAAAATATTTATTCTACTATATATTCAGGGTGTTTCTTCCTTTATGCGATCTAAAGAGATATCCTTCAACTATTAGTAATATAGATCATTTAATATTTGAAAGAGATGAAAATTATGTAAGATGATTCTTCTAACAAAATAGTTTGATTAGAAGAATTGTGAAAAATATATCGCATTCATATGTGTGATTATATATTCAATAAGGAATCAAAGGCAAATATTAGAACAGAAGTGCATGCAACATTCATCTATAATAACGTTTCAAATATATAATGCAATAAAAAGATAACTGTCAATCTATAAAGAAATACTTAATACAAGTGAATAGAAGTACCGTATGTACGAAGTTCTACTCATGTAAATTGACAGTAATTGATATTCTCTTCTTCACTTTCAAGCAATTTAAAGAGTAAAATAGTGCAACATCAGTTAAACAACTTTAATTGTCAAAAGATAACAAATTGTGTTCCATCCATTCATCAAAGCATTCACAAAATTACAATAGTGCATTCTTTGCAAATTTTTTTGAAAAATTTATGGACCCTTCTCTAAATGCATGAGAGGGGTTTAAATACTAAACTAACTATGTTCTAAAATATATTATTACAATAAAATAGAGGAGGTTTCAAACAACCATCCTTTTAAGACTAATTTTAACTACAATCTAGGAAAATAAAGTAATATTATGACTTAAGAGTTCTGATCTTTCTTTTGGATTTCCTCCCGAAGTTGGAAAATATCTAGCATGGGCTTGAGCTGAGTTGGCTGCGAAATATATGACCTGACCTATCCTTTGAATATCACATTTGAGAGTGCTGGTTGTGATCTTCTCGTCGAATCTGTTAAAGACTGCACGATTTGGTATTGATGAAAAATTCCAATAATTTTCTTAATCAAACTTATTTACTTTTTTAATTGTTTCATCCCGTGTTTCTGCCTTTTGTTTCCATTGTGTTTCTAGCTGTTTGAATTATGAGAGCACTTCATATCTTCACTCTTTGATAAGTTCTGCTTTCACAAGCTGTTCACACACAAATTTAGTAATTTCCTTTGCCAACTTGAATGCTTTTGCTGCATCTTTCTTTGCCGGTTTATCTGTGCTTCCCAATATTTGAATAAGATTTCCTTGTGGGACTTATATACCCGGGGTAGATCAGCTTCCTTGCCTGATTCTGATGCTTTCCATTGATTGTGTTCATTGATTTTCTTCTCGTTCTTCTCAAATTTAAGTTTTTGGATAGCTATTTGTTGGATCAGTATTTGACTTGAGTCACAATAAGAGCTAGTAATATAAGCTTGTTGGAAAAATACTTATTTTTGTTGCTTTAACTTAGCATTTACATCCAATGCTTCCTTTATGAATTTCTATAACTGTGGTTGGCTTTGTAATCTAGTCATTGCTGCTTCCAGTTGTGTTTGCTTCTCAGTGATTTCTGTTCGATGCTGCAATTTAAGACTCTCAAAATATTTTTGAAATTGGGCCATATTCGATTTCATTTTCTTGATGGAATTAGATTTTTCTTGATCTAACAGTCTCTCTAGTTCTTTTATTATGTCTTCCTTTGGATTTAGTAACATTTTAACCTCAATAGCTTTATCAATAGTCACAATAGCATATGCACCTGCAAATTGTGATAATTTGGTTAAATTTCTAGTAGGATCAGTTAGGGGATCCTTCCACAAAACTTCAACAGATTCATTTGTAAGGTTTGAGACTGTACTTCAATTTTTCTCCTTTTGCTTCTCTTGACTACAACCTTATGACTAGGACTGTAGAAGATATCCAGCGAAGAAATTTCCTCAACTTGTAACACTATCTGTTTTGTAGGATAAGCCAGAATGATCTCTCAATCATGAGTTTCTGGAACTTGTTGTAGTGGTGTAAAAGTTTCCACTAACTTCTGGGAATGTTTAGGTGTTTGAAAACTAGTAGCTTGATCAGTATTGGGATTTGTTTTAGGATTTTTTATTGCTTTAGAAAACTCATCCTATTCACTATTCAAATTCTTTGGTTGGGACTTTCCTGACTGATCAAGTGTATCTTTAATTTGCTGAACTTATTAAGAAGTTGACTCTGTTCCATTGCTTCCTTTTTTCTCTTGCATCTCAATCTCTTGGATTACTTGATCAATTATCTTTTCTAGGCTTTCCTTTCTGTTTTCGGATTCATTTTCAGAATGATCTGAATTGTGATATTGATGCTCTGATTGCCCCGACTCATCCTCAGACATGTATTTTGCTTCATTATCCAAGTTAATACTTGGATTAGGTCTCTTGACATCTTCAATAGTCAATAAGTTAAGAGGAAATCTCTCCAGTCTCTTATTTCTGTATGTTTGGAAGGCTTCCAAATCATCTTGGTTGAGTTGACTGGATGCAAACTTAAGTATATCTGAAAAATTTTCCATACCTTGAAAGAAATCATCAAATCTGTCTATTTATTTTACAAAAGGCTTCATTTTGAGCTCAGTGATGTAGTTTTTAATTACATCATTTGGATCATATGGCCGCTTTGGAATTACTGCCAAATTCAATAGATTAATATTTGAAACTTCTTTTTAGGCATGACCAATATCAAAAAGTGCAAAAGTACCGCACTGTAAAGGAGAATTAGGCCAAACGACCTTCTTAGCATCTTTAAGCTGTTTAGAAATACCATTAACAAGCTGGTAGGCTATCTCTCTTGCAAGTAACTTATCAAGGAAATAATATGGTAGGACATGGGGAGAAGCATAAATCCCAAATACTCTAATATATTTGAAACTTTCCTTTGCAAATCATCTAGTAAAAAAAATAATGTCTGTACTAGCCTATTTGGAAACCCTAGGAGATTTCTCATTAAATATCATCTGGTGCATAAGCAACATGACTTTATGGCAAATTTTATAAAAATGAAAATGAAAGTCTGAATCCCAAAAGGCTCTGTGATAAATATGGATTGGAGTAGGGTCTTGGGTAGTCCATTTCTATCCCATGGTAGGAAAACTAGAAGAAAAGAAAATTGTGTCCATGACATAGGCACTCATGTAAAATGGAGGTATTTATCTAGATGAAACACTCCTTTTATTCCTATACTCCATGATGTGTCTCGCTAAATTATCAGATAGGATATTTTCCCAATCCAGAATTAAAGAATTGATGATTGCGTTAATTAATGGGACCCAATATACAGAAAACCTAGTGGTATCAGGTTTCGAAAACAACCTACACAACATACCGGCAACATAACAGTAAGGGTAAGGAATTTGGGCAATTGGGTATGTATCAAGTTTATCTTGTTTAAGATTTCCCTGGTCTTCCTTCCATTCCTTTATGAATTTTGTTAGATCTGGATGTTTTTCTCTAAAGCTTTGAACAAAAGCTTTATCATAATTTTTTTGTGGGCCTAGTAAGTGGTACATTGCTTTTAAATCATGTGCCCTGAAAGAACCAATATTTTCTCCCTTTGAATACTTAAAATTTCTATCTTCTATGTTTAAGTGGTCAATTACCCACTTAACCATGTCTGTATAGGGGAGTTTTTGGCCTTGCGGCTACCTGATGGGTGAATGAACATGCGACGTCAAAATAGGTCGGGTCTGGAGAAATAGATACGTCTGTTGAAGAAACTTTGTCTATTACCCTTGGATTTTCATTTTCAAAAAGATTATACATTGCTTCCCATGAAGAAATACTGCAATCTTTGTTGCAGGTGGTGTCTGAAAATAGGGGAGACATATTTGAGTCTTCGGTAGACAATGATTTTCCAATTTCTTTGCCATTATTTTTCATTTCAATCTTCCTCACTCTGTTAAGTGGTCTCCTAATTTCAAGCAAAGAAAGCAAACATTAAAAATACATGGAACAGAGAGACAAATCCTTCATTAATTTATTTCAAAAATGCATGAATAGATATGAATCTATCAAAAACTTACTTTTATTAAATGTTATTAGTCACGAATAATCTTTATAAATCAAATCTTTTACATATTCACACGGAATAACTATCAATCAATTTAAGACGTTGGATCTCGTATGTCAGTTTGATATGACATAAGTTATTTCACATCCTTGAGTAATTAAATGCCATTCATCACACATCACAACTTATAACTCTTTCATTTAGGATGTTACCCATAAATTCTACGAAATGCGATCTGCGCAAATCTCACATCGCAAATTTTTTGCGGTAAATGGATTTTCTTTCAGTTAAGCCCTGCAAACTACGAAGTGCACATTCAAGAAGTCAAGCAGATGTGCTTTATGGGACTTCGAAGATTTATGTTTATTACTTTATTGGCTCTTCGGGTCCGCATATTCGCAACTTATATTGAATTTCTTTATAAGTTTGATTGGTTTAAATGAGGTGATATGCGATTTTCGTTTATAACGACGATTAAAGAATTTTCAATAAGATTTTAATATAACTTCAGAAAGAGTTTAGCGAATTTCGCAGCCCGTGTGACTTAATGGGTTTCAATTATTTTAAGTTTGTAAGTTATGCGGTTTGCAATGCGCACTAAGGAATAAAGTGGAAAAGCACAAAGAAGCTTTATTTCCTAAAGTTTTTTAACTTAAATCTAAAAATAAATGAAAATGAATTTCCTAATTATTTATAAAGGGTCCCTATTTATAAAAATAAATAGGGAGTGTTGTATAACACAACAATTATCGATTCACTTGGGAGAACCAGCTATCTCTGACTAACTTTTTGAAATGTATAATTTTTTTCTGAAATAAAAATAGTTGCAGGAATGAATTTTAAACAAATAATATCTTACTACGCAATGAAATTTCTCTTAATTAGAATTCATAAGAATCCCTCTTTTAAAGATATAAGTATGAGAATCTATATCAGTGTTTACTCAGTTCAAAAAGATAAAGCAGGTGGCTCTTACAGATCAACTTTATAAATATTTTATCTTTTATCACAGGTAGAGCCTCTGATCCAATAAGCAATTTAAGCTCTTAGCAGGGTTACCTTTTACCCAACAATGATTCACTATCCCATCCAGTGTTTCTTACAATTTCCAAAAATAAATTCTAACTTTACAGTTGATCTTTTTTAAAACTTTTCTTTTTTGTATCAAATAATGACAATGCCATTCACTAGTTGTAATTAAACTGATCAAGTTGGCTCTTGATGAGACCCCTTGTCCTCTTGATATAATATCAAGTCATTACCCTGTTTTGGTAGATAGTATTGGTAATGTCAGTTCAACTATTTACCTATGAAGATGGTAAACAAGCTCATGATGAGACTTGTTATCTTTTAAGATTTTCTAGTATAATATTTTTGAATTTCTTTCAAAAATTAATAAGTTTTCCCGGATGGGGTGAATCATTGGTCCTTTTGAGGATTCTGGATGATAATGTTGAGTTTTAGATTGATTTTCTGTAAAAGAGTCTTTACTATGTTAAGGATCCTTTTCTTGACTGATGACAGAATAATCATGCTATATAAGAATGAGAGTTCATCAGAGAATAAATAACTTTAGTGAAATTGCATCTTTTAGTGAAAAATAAAATATTTTTGTCTTTCAAATATTTCGATTGTTTCATTAATACTTCTTATTTCTATAAGTGATAAATAAAAAAGGATCATTTGAGGTTTTATTTTGAAAATCCAAAAATTTATACTAAGCAACTTTTATTTTCCTAAGGGAAAGAAAAAACACTAGTATACAAGGAATAGAAGGGGTTACCTCCTATGAAAAGTATTTTTTCAAAATCGTCCCATTTACAGGCAAATAATCTCTTTTGCCTGATAGATCTTGCAATAAGAATTTCGATGGGCCTATTTCTTCAATTATTTGAAATGGACCTAGCCAGAGTTTTTGAAATTTAGAGTGTTTACCTTTTTCCTCGTGCACTTTGTCCCATTTCAATACCAGATCACCAATTTGATTTTTTTTTGGAGTAACAGAAGTTGAATCAAATGAGGCTTTTACTATCTGTTGATGATGTGCATGAGTATGTTTAGATTTTTCTCTTTCTTCTTCTAACTTAAGAATTTGAAATTGTTTAAGTTGTAAAGAAGAAGAAGGAGTTTCATCAATAAATTGTACCAAGGAAAGAGAGGGAATAAATACATTGATAGGAAGTACAACGTCTTTTCCATAGAAAGTATTGAATGGAGAAGTGCTAATAGAAGCTTTCTGAGTTATTCGGTCTACACAAAGAGCAAAGATTAATGATTTATGCCAATTTCGTTGGTTTTGATCAACATTTCTTTTGATTATTCTAATCAAGTTTTTGTTTGTGGACTCTGCTAGACCATTTCCTTGCGGGTAATAATTTTTAGAATACTTAAGTTTAAAACCTCTTTTGATAGAAAATTCCATCATAGCAGTTCCTAAGAAGTAAGATGCGTTATCAAAAATTAAAGCAGTAGGTAAACCAAACCTAGTTATGATATATTGGTTGATAAAATTAATGATATTTTCAGAGTTGGCTACATTTAATGGAATTTCTTCCACCCATTTAGTAAATTAATTTGTAGTTGTGAGAATATATCTATGTTGTTTGGAAGAATTAGGAACAATATCATCGATTATATCTAATCCCCATTGTTCAAATGGTTGTTCAATATTAACTGGTTGTAATGGGAAGGCTGGCTTCCTTTGTCTTCTGGATGCACTTTGACACAATTTTAATTTTCTTGCATATTCATGAGCATATTTGAAAATTTTAGGCCAATAGTAACCCACATGCAGGATTTTGTGTGTTGTCATATTTCCTCCAAAATATCCTACAGCTGGTCCATCATGGAGTTCCTGCAAGACTTTCTCTGCTTCAGATTTTTCTAAGCATCTTCGTAGTACAAAATCAAAATTTCTCATAAATAATACATCATTTATTAATTCATATTTCTTGGCTTTTAATCTCAAAGCCCGTTTCTTTTTGTAACTGAGTTGGGTTGGAGCATATCCATTCTTCAAATAGAATATAAGATCAATGTATTGAGATTATGCATCTTTGAGGCTTACCTCTGATATTTGCACATTGTTACCTGAATCTTCTTCTGATAATAGATGGCATGCTCCTGTAAGCATCCTGCAAAAACCTTGACCTCTAATAATTTTAGAGGGTCTAATTTCTACATCATATTCTTGTAAAGCGGTAACCTAGTTAGCCCTTTTTTCTCCTAATTCTCTTTGCATTAATAGTTGTCTCACTGTAGAGAATGGAACTATGATTTTGGTGTGAGTTTTTAGGAGAAATGGCCTGAAATCGTTTATAGCCTTAAATATAGCAAATGATTGCTTTTTGACAGATGAATAATTTAGTTCTGCACCTTGCAAATTGGAACTGAAAAATGATATTGGTGCTTCAATTTGTTGGTCATTAAGCTATGTTAAAACATCAACGTATGATGTATCTGATGAAAAAGTATATACAGTAAAAGGATTAAGAAAATTGGGGGTAGTCAAGAATGGAGCATTGACAATGGATTATTTAATCAAATCAAATGCGTCTCTTTCATTATGTCCCCATTTAAAGATTGGATTTTTCTTAATCATGTTTTTTAATGGTAAAACTATTTGTGAAAAGTAAAGGACAAACCTTTTAACAAAATTATTTTTTCCAAGAAACAACTGCATAGCTTTCTTGTTATGAGGGAAAGGAATTCTTTTAATCTCTTCAATTCTTTCAGGATCAATATAGATACCTCTTTTTGACACAATGAATCCTAAAATTTTTCCTTCATCTAATGCAAAAAATGATTTCTTTGGGTTTAATGAGATGCCATACCTTTTACACTGCTTAAAGATTTAATTTAGGTCATTCACATGATTAGTTACTTGTTTAGAAAAGAATGTAATGTCATCTCAATAAATAACCATTGATTTATATATGAGCCCCCTAAAAGTTGTGTCCATAGCTCTCTGAAAAGTTGCACCTGCATTAATTAATCCAAATGGAAATTTTTGATAGGCGTAAGTTCCCCACTTAGTCCTGAATGTAGTCTTCAATCTGTCATCTGGATGTACGAGAATTTGGTTATATCCCGAGAATCCATATAGAAAGGAAATAAATTCAGAACCAACTACTATCTATAGTATTTGTTCCATGGTTGGTAGTGGAAAGTTGTCCTTTTGACATGCTTTGTTTAAATTCCTAAAATCAATGCAAATTCTAATATCGCCATTCTTCTTCCTGACAGGTACCAAATTTGATACCCATTTAGAATGCCTGAATGGAAAGATGATTTTTTCCTTGAGGATTTTATTCAGTTATGTTTTAATTTGATTTTCAAGATTTGGGTGAATATTCCTCAATTTCTGCCATATGGGTTTCTCATCTGAAATCATAGGAATTGTGTGTTGAATAAAATAAGTATCATATGTTTTAAGATCTGTATGTTCTAAATAACCTAATAAATGATAATCTTTCTTTTGAAGATAGACCAAGACCTAGATTGAAATTTTGAGGTTTTTCATCAATTCCTAGATTTACTAACTCAAATATTAAGGTAGAGCTTTGAGTTTTTGAGTTAGTAACGCTTTTAAACCTATATTTCAGATCATATAGGTCTTCTAACTTGACAACAGACTTAGGAATAGGATTTTCATCTTGTTATTCCTTAATCTGAATCTCATGTTCATTTTCATCCAAAATTTGACTATCATAAGATCCTTCAGATGTTAAGAAATCTATGATCTCTGAAGCATCATTGAATACTCTCCAATTGGTAATATTATCAGGAATAGATGGTCTAAAAATTAATTCAAAGGAAAATCTATCGGGACTAAACTCTTGAGATGGAATTAACTTTGATGCTACATTAGCCAGTAGATCTGCACTAGCATTATGCATCCTAGGTACAGAAGAAATATTAAAGGCTAAGAAATGAATGGTTAATTCTTAGACTAATGATTGGTAATGCTTTAAATGTCCAGAATTACAATGAATGTCATTTCTTACCTGTATAACAATGATTTATGAATCTCCTAGGACTTTTAGATATTCGATATTAAGATCAATGGATTTGTACAAACCTTGGACTAATGCTTCACATTCAGCTATATTGTTTATACAATTGAATTCTAGTCTGCAGGATAACATGGTTTTTTCTCCTTCTGGGTTTATTAAAATACAGGCAGCGCCTACACCATCTTCAGATTTAGAACCGTCAAAATAAAGAGTCCAAAATAAAAAATTAACTATTGCTTTATCTACAAAATTTATACATTTGGAACTATCTGTTTGGGAAAAATTCTCAATCTGAGAAACAACTGCATTATCAAAGACAGGTGATGGTTGAGCATTGAAATTTCCCAAAAATGATTTTGCTGAGTAGTTTCCAATAGCGTTATTATTGAATGCTACTGGCTCATTTACTCCTTCAAGATCAGTGACTGTATGTTTCATGAACTTTTCACGGTCTACCCGAATTTGATTTTGCTTTCCATTATATGGTAGCCACATGTGCGACCAATCTATTGAAAAATATCCATGAAGTTTTTCAGACCAGTCTCGACTTAAAACTAAGGCATAAAACTCAGGAATATCAGCCACCAGTATATCAATTATTTGAGTAACCTTGGGATTTGATGAAAATCTGATGGAAACATAATTTATTTCTCCTACCACCTCTACTCTGGTTCTATCAAGTTGTACTATATGAACAGGAGAAATCTGAGGAGTTATGTTCAACGTAGGACAAACTGATTTTGGCATTATATTAGAGGAAGCCCTTGAGTCTATTAAACAATTATGAACATTTTTCTTATAGATCTCATAGGTTAAGAGAAATGGAGGAGTATGAGAGATGGATCGATCACCTATCATAATCAAGTCCATAGCATCTATTTTAGTTGAAGGAGAAGGTGGCTTACCCATTTCATTAGCAGATTTTACTATTACTGGAGTAGGTAAGGTTGAAGCAGGAACCACATTTAAGTCTCTAAGTAAGATTTTCTGTTACTTCTTTAATTTAGTAAGCTCGTGAATTGAAATGTTGGCCCTGGTTTTCTTCATATCTTCAACTACATTATACTCAATAGTGTCTGAGACTACCATTGTCTTAGATGTAGTTGGAGTATCTGAAGTAACAAGACTTGTTTGTGTAGCCTTTGAAGTAGACAATTTTCTTACTGTTTTATCCTTAGCAGACATTGAAATCTTTCGTTGTTGATTTGGTTGCGTTTCTTTAGTAGTATTTTTTCTCCTTGTACTCACTAGTAAATCTTCATGTTGTTCTTCATTTGGTAGGATGAAATCCTGCATTTCATTTAGTTCAACTTCTTCTTCTTCGCCATCTTCTTCATCCACTGTTTGCTCTTCCTCTGTATCTTGATCATATTCAACATTAGATATGATATTTGGAGGTTGAGTATTAGAGGACTGACCTTTCTTGAAGTATTTGAAAGTATTTTTTGAGCTAGAATTTTCAGCAACTTGTTTCTTGATATCTGCCATCTTATTTTTCATAGTCTTCAAAACGTTTTGAAGACCTTCTACATCAAAAGGGTATTTTGGCAACTTCTTTTTAGAATCATTTTTGAAAGATACCTTCTTTGATTTTCGATCTTCTTGAGAATTATTTTTCTCAAGAGCGGTTATGCGTTTCTCTACAGATAGAGATTCCCTCATGTTTTCTACAACTGTCAGCAGTTTCTCTCTATCAACAAAAAAAAATATATTGGATGGAAGAGATGAAATATACCACTCAATTTTAACTTTTGCATCAGGAACTGATGTAGCGGGAATTATATTGAGTAATTTATTAAATCTTGAATTAAATTTTTTTATCTTCTCATCTGTTTTAGCTTTTAGATTTGATAAATCATTGATGAGCGTAGCAGTGGTCCTGTCATCCCCAAAATTAGCTATAAATTGTTCTTCGAACATATTCCAGCTAGTTATAGAGCGGGTAGGAAGTGAAAAATACCAGGATCCTACGGATCCTATTAGAGTATATGTAAATAATCTTACAACACTATCCTCTTCAACTACTTCTTTTAGATTGATGGCTAACATAAAATTGTGAATGTGTTATTCTGTCGGAAGACCATCATCAAGATTAAATTTAGGTAACCACCTTTTAGGATATTTTGGAAGAGCATGAAGAGGTGCGGGCATATTTACAACCCCTGGATTGTTCCATGGATGGCCTGCCATTGGAGCTTGGGTGGTTGTGATGGATTGAGTTTGAGTTGAAGAAGACGTAGGTGGAGTGCTAGGACTAGTTGAAGGGATAGTAGTTTGAGTATTGGAACTAGTTAAAGTAACACTGATTGTTGGAATTGAAGTTGTGGAAGTGAGTGAAGGTAATGATGATGAATGGGATAAGATCTCATTGGTGATTGACTCTGATTGAGTCTGTTAGGTCCCTATATTACTAGTATAGTCCCTTATTGTTATTAGTGTAACCCCCTTATTATTATTATTGCATCCTTGTAACCCCAATTTTGTTATTATTGTGCCCTTAAATTATTATTGTTAGGTCGGCTAGGATTACATTGTGGTCCACTAGGATTACATTAAGGCCACATGGACTCCTATATATAGAAAGGAGGTTTTGTAAATTTTATCATCCAAGAATTGTTCATTTATGTAATGTAATGGAGGTTTCCCCCTCGAAGTGGCTTATTTCTAAGGCGTTGATATCTATTTTCTTCTATTTTTTGGAGCTAGTTACAAAACATTTGGTATTAAAGCTTTGGATTCTAGGGTTTCGCTGCTCCAAACAGGTCATCGTGGAATTTTCACTATAAATTTTTTTCTACAAAGTTTCAGAAGCTTAAAGTTTTAGGGTGTGAAGCCAAAATCTAGAGGAACATCGTCAAAAAATTTCAGAGCTTGGTTCACAATATTTTTGGAGATATGATCTGTGGAAGTTAGGTCTTTTTTCAGGCTCCTAAACAGGGCATCGTGGCATTTGCGCTATAACGTTTTTTCTACGAAGTTTTAGAAGCTGAAATTTTTAGGGTGCAAAGATGAAATCCTAAGGAAAATATACAAAACATTTCAAACTTGGTTCGCAATATTTTCGGAGATATGATCTGTGGAAGGTAGTGCTTTTTCAGGCTCCTAAATTTCATCTCAAATAGGTGATCGTGGGAAAATCTACATAACTATCTCTCTGAGCATCGGATTGGAGTGCTGTAAAAAGTGGTTGCAAGCACATGAACTGTAGTTTCTTGGCTATCAATTTCAGAGCAGAAGGATGAAACAGTGACACGTGGTAAGTCGTACAAGTTCACTCTATTGAACTAGTCTATAATTAGGTCATTGTGGGATATTGGACAAAACTTTGTCTTGGAGAATCCAAATCAGGTCAGACCTATGGCATTCGAAATATAATTCAGAGGGCTACGTTGGTACCTAAATTCAAATATTGAAGTGCTGCAATCATAGAGATAATCCAATTTCAATATCGAGCTCCTCAAAAGCAAGAAAAAGGTGTGTATTTTTTTTTTTCCGAATTGCATAAGTCTTGTTTGAAGAATCAATTTGAATTGACTCCAAGGGCATATTGTAGAATAGATATCAGTATTGGGTTCTAAAATATGCCACGTAAAAATAATTCAACACCCATTAAGCCTTCAGAAGGCTCTACTGTGACTCATGAAGATGAAGAATTGCAACATGATCTATCAAAATTACAAGAGCAAGTGCAACAAATTTCACTGTCGCAAAGAGTAACAAAAAATGGAATGGAAGTTTTGAAGAAAGGCGTGGAAGCGAAGATGGACGGTTTGAAGAAAGGTGTGGAAGCTAAGATGGATGGCATGGAAGCTAGCATGGAAGCTAAGATGGATGACATGAAAGACAACATGGAAAACATGAAGAATGATCTAAAAGCAGACATTGAAGGTTTGACAAAGTTGATACAAGAAATGTTTCCTAATGGTGAAAAGATAGTAGAAGAACCTCATGATGAGAACAAAATAAATGTTAATCGTGATTTCATAAACTCTAATGTTGGCGGGAAGAACCACCACATTCCAAAAATGGATATGAGGAAGTTTGATGGAAAGGATCCTGTAACATGGATACTACAGATGGAGCAATATTTTGATCTCCATAATGTGCAAAACACACAAAAGGTACGCATTGCAACTTTACATTTAGAACAAAATACATTTGTATGGTATCGATGGCTTTGCTCCGTAAAAAAATTGTCACTTGGTCAATTTTTACGGAGGAAATGATAGCACATTATGAGGATACAAAGAGCAACACCTTCTTTAGCCAATTGATAAATCTCAAACAAAGGGTTTAGTGGGGCAGCACATTGAGGACTTCCAAAAATTGAATATAAGGGTAACTGATATTCCAGAGGAACACAGGATTGATCTCTTCATAGGCACTTTAAAGGATAACATCCAACATGAAGTTCGCGTTTTGGAACCGGATTCATTGGAGAAGGCATTCAGGTTGGCAAGAAAAGTTGAATGTAAAATAATGGCGACAAGGAAGCCTACCACTCAATTCTATAAAGAAGTGTTGCTACGCCTAGATTTCCACAACCTACAAGGTTGACACCACAACAATTGGAAGAAAAAAGAGAAAAAGGGCTTTGCTACAGTTGTGATAGCAAATACACTAAAGGTCATAAGTGTGCTGAGAAGAAATTATTTTACATAGATTGTGAAGAGGAAGAATAAAATGAACAAGAAGAGGATATACACCAGAAACCAGCCCTAGAAGAGGAAGAAATGAATCCGACCATATCGTGTAATGCATTGGCAGGAATTACCACTCCTCAAACTCTCAAGATAGAAGGACAAATCAAGAAGAAAAAGGTAATAGTGTTGATTGATTCAGGTAGCACCCATAATTTTATTCATTGTAAGGTAGCCAAGGAATTAAATTGCTTCCTATACCCAGCACCAGAATGTCAAGTGATGGTTGCAAATGGAGGAACTATAAATTGCTCTGGGAAATGCCATAATATCAAGCTAACCATGGGGGAATATGTATTGACTAGTCTAATGCTTTCCATTCCTATGGGAGGTGCTGATGTTGTACTAGGAGTACAATGGTTACAATCTTTGGGGACGGTAGCTTTTAATTTTCAAGAACTTTTCTTGAAATTTTTTTCAGAAGGAAAGGAAGTTGAATTACGGGGTATTGCGGGGAAGCCAGGAAGGATAATAAGCTCTAATGTCATGAAAAGCTTCTAAAGAAAGAACAGCGAGGCGTAATTGCACAATTATGCTCACTAGAAGTTCCAACATCAAAATCATCTATTTCTGCAGATCTCCAACAAGTCTTGGACAATCATTCCAAGGTGTTTGAAACTCCCAAAGGACTCCCACCTATTCGTGATCATGATCATGCTATTAATTTTATTCCAGGAAGTGTTCCTCCAAACATCAGGCCTTATAGATATCCTTACTTCCAAAAGAGCGAAATTGAACGTATGATTGCAGAAATGTTAGAGGCGGGTATAATTCAACCCAGTCAAAGTTCTTTCTCTGCTCCTGTAGTGTTGGTACACAAGAAGGATGGATCATGGCTAATGTGTCCGGATTATAGGGAGCTCAATAAGCTCACCATTAAAGACAAATTTCCCATTCCTGTGATTGATGAATTATTGGATGAATTACATGGAGCAATTTATTTTACCAAGTTGGATCTTCGTTCAGGATATCATCAAATTAGAATGAAGACTAAATATATTCCAAAAACAACATTTCGAACTCATGAGGGTCATTATGAATTTTTGGTCATGCCTTTTGGCCTTACCAATGCACCTTCTACATTTCAAGGGTTGATGAATTCCATTTTCAAACCTTCCTTAGAAAATTTGTGCTAGTATTTTTTGATGATATACTAATCTACAGCAGGTCTTGGAAGGATCATGTTGAACATGTTGACAGGGTGCTTAAACTATTGCAGGAGAAACAATTATATGCAAAAACATCCAAATGTTTCTTTGGAGTACAAGAGGTGGAATATCTGGGTCATATTGTATCTCACGAGGGTGTTAAAGTAGACCCTAACAAAATTAAAGCTATTAAGGAATGGAAAGTCCCCACAACCATAAAGCAGTTGCGAGGATTTCTCGGGTTAACAGGGTATTATCGCAAGTTTGTTAAGAATTGTGGGAGAATAGCAGCACCTCTAACAACATTATTGAAGAAAGATGCATTTTCATGGACTCCTGAAGCAACTAAGGCCTTTGAACATCTTAAAGGGGCAATGTGCCTAGCACCGGTCTTAGCTATGCCAGACTTCACAAAAACCTTTATTGTGGAATGTGATGCCTCAGGAAATGGAATTGGTGTTGTTTTAATGCAAGAAGGAATACCCATTTCTTTTGAAAGTCGTCCAATCAAAGGAAAGTATTTACAGAAACCTATTTATGAGAAGGAAATGTTAGCAATACTGCATGCACTAAAGAAATGGCGAACTTACCTAATGGGAAGACAATTCAAGGTAAAAACTGATCATGATAGTCTAATGAAATTTGAATAATTTTCTGAATTATTCACCGAGATTATCTTGGTCACATACTATTTGAGCTTCATACATAACACATAATCTCTTCTACGCATTAATCATCACATGCGGAAATAAAAACAACAAGAGGTATTGAAAACATTCACATGCG
Source organism: Pinus albicaulis (assembly GCA_034641835.2). Taxonomy (NCBI): domain Eukaryota; kingdom Viridiplantae; phylum Streptophyta; class Pinopsida; order Pinales; family Pinaceae; genus Pinus; species Pinus albicaulis. The sequence continues at coordinate 901,149,771 of CM076572.1, read as the reverse complement.
CACATAGAAATTCAACACATATAACACAATATGTATACCGAGGAAAGCTTACAGCTGAAAACCCCCTACTGTCTGTATATTATAATGAAGAAGAATCATGTAACAATCTCAGTACAATACTCCTCACAAGTACTCAGTACTGTATCCAAAAGTTACACACAAACTAGCTCAGTTTTGAACAAGTCACGGGTTCAAAACTCCTCCACTGTTTGCCTGCCTCTACTGCGCAATCCAAGATGAGAGAATGGATTGAATGAATTCGAATTCCCTTGGCTTTAACTGCGCAATCCTCATTGGAAATCTCCTCCAATGATTGTGCAAATCTCATGCACACTATAGTCACAACTGATAGTAGACTCCACCCTTTCTCCTACCTCTTCCACTGGTCTTCACTGAACTGTACATGCACTAAGTTAACTGATGTGTTCTTTAGTTGATTTATGAGTTAATAATTAGTTAATTAAATAATATTTAATTCACACCACTCATCTCTAGTGTATTAGTCAGTTTAACTAAATACAACTAGTTCAACTAAGTTAAACCGAACACAACTCCATCAACTCCTCAATCAACTCCACCAAACTCAATCACTTGAGTTCTAACTGAAGTCCATCATGCAATAGCTCAACTAACCCATAGGAAATTCGAATTTCCTTCTACCAGCTGCATGTGCCACATCTGTAGCTCGAAATGAAGTGCTCCAAGAGGATAAGATAAAGTTTATAGTCCAAATATTATTAAGGGCTAATAATATTTGACTGTTCTATTTTTAGACAGGCAGTCTAAAAATAGACTTCGACCTGTATGTCTAAAAACAGATGTCCATCTATTTTTACCAACTTGACCAATCATCCAAGAATAGCATCCCGCAACTCCTAGACCATGCTCCATATGTCTAAAAATAGACTTTTTGACAAAAATCACATGTGTGGTCCCCACCTAGTTTAGGTGATCACTCTCCAACTAGGATCAGGAAAGATGTTTCAGGAGGCCTCCTTCACCGTTTCTTGTTGCCATTTTCAACACTCCTTCTCAACAAGAAAGGAATTTCATTACATGCGACATGCAACTCCATGCATTCACCCTGCAACCTTCACAAGCGCCATGCAACTCCATGCATGCGACATGCAACTCCATGCATTCGCCCTGCAACCTTCACAAGCGCCATGCAACTCCATGCATGCGACATGCAACTCCATGCATTCGCCATGCACCCTTTGTATGCGCCATGCAAACTCATGCATGCACCATGCAACTCCATGCATGCGCCATGCACCCTTTGCATGCAACATCTCCGAAACTGAATAGGCTCCAAACAACTCAATCAGTCTGATGCGCCATGCAACTCCATGCATCTATCATCAAAGTCTTCAACTTCTGCTGGTACCAACTGCACATGTCATCAGGAACCACTGCGCTGTTGAACTCTTGCACCCATGCACTCTGCACTTGCTGTCAACTCTGATCCGCGCTCCAGTATCCGATCGTCACTTTGATCTCGCCTCGCATCAATCCAACTGCATCACACACGTCGCGCCGTGGGCACTTTCGTAGTTGTGTTCTATTCATGAGATCCACACCATCTCATTCATCCTCGCCCAAAATCTCTCCACTGAGCTCATGCATGTCGCCCCACCTCTCACCGGGTGGTATAGCTGCATGCACTCCCTCTGCCCATCTGGCACGAAATTTCTCTGCATGAGTGGTCTCTCCCACTCCATGATCCTCTTGTGGCTGCTCCACACCCCAAGGTTCACCTTCACCTGCATGCAAAAATTTCTCCCTCTCAAGCATCAGTTGCATGTCTTTCTCCCGCTTCCCAACAGTAGGAAGCTCCGTAGACATCCCATCTACTTCAAGTTTGTAGAGATTCTTTGCCCGAATCCCAACCTTCTTGACTTGTCCCGTTGCCTTGTGCCGAAGGAAAACTTTCCCTTCTCTAAAGACAACTTCATACCCTTTATCCTCTAACATTGCAACTGAGATCAAATTCTTTGTTAGACCTGGTACATGCAATACATCTTGTAAAAGAATGAGTTTACCTGACTCCCTCTGAAAGGTTATGGTACCAATACCGGTCGCATTGTATCGTCCACCGTCGCCCAACTCAACATGCATCCGGAGACCTTTCTCCACCAAGTCACTGAAAAGATTTGCATCTCCCGTCATGTGAAAGGAAGCGCCACTATCAATATACCACCCCGATCCCAATGCACTAGACACCATGCATGCGATCAATGAGAAGTCCAACTCAAATTGCGAGGCAAGAGACTAATGCACACATTCAATAATGGCTTTACTTTTCTTTGATACTTGGTTGTTTAACAACCAGTATAATTTTGACTGGGGTGCCGAATAAGGCCACGTTTTTTTCATCCGCACCGGAACAGAAGCCTTTCCAGTCCTTGCCTTCTGCCACCACCATACCACGTAATCTTTCTTATATTAGATACCTTTTATGAAGATCCATCCCCCGTATTCCGCCTTATCTCCTCGCACAAGATCCGACCAAAGTCGTCGCTCCCATCCCGTAAATTTCTCCCTCCACGATTTCCTAATCCTCATAGTGGAATACCAACTTCGAAGACAAGGAGAGCCAAGGTCACCAAGTCCTCATCATCCACACTAACTCCTACACTCCCAAGCTCATCCCTACAGTGGACAAACTTGGTCAAGTATACCGGAATAGTGTCATTCTTCTCCATCTTTATTTCCTGAGTTTATCCTTGAGCGCCAACTTCCTCTGGTCGCTCTTGCTTTGGAAAAATTCTGTCAACGCTTTCCACATCAAGTATGGAGAAGCTTTTCCATGCAGGCTGGATACTATGTGATCCTTCACGCCCTCCAACAAAATCCTTCGACACCTTGCCATCTTCTTTTGCCAAGCCTCAACTTGAGCAGCATCAGTAGGCTTTGGGACTTCAGCATCTATGAAATCCTTCAGCCCGTTATCATCTAACACCGCCTCCATCCTATCTCTCCATGCAATATAATTCGAGCTGCCTTCAAGAGCATACTCCAATCACAATCCTTGATAAGACATTTTGACTTCAACACCAAGAAAACAATTCTGCAATTCGAATTCCAACAGCTCCAAACTCCACCGCTTCTGATCTAAAATTCGTGAGAAAAAATTATTTCTAGCACAGAGATCGACTGTAGGGGAATTTACTGGATATATCACCTTTCAGAGAAAGGATGGATCCAGAGGCTACCTGGCCCGTTACAGACTCTGTCTACCAAAATAATTGTAATCACTGTAATAGATTCGATGATCAATTCTGCTCCAATACCATTTATAAAGTTGAATAATTTGCTGAATTATTCACCGAGATTATCCTGGTCACATACTATTTGAGCTTCATACATAACACATAATCTCTTCTACGCATTAATCATCACATGCGGAAATAAAAACAACAAGCGGTATTGACAACATTCACATGCGCACATAGAAATTCAACACATATAACACAGTATGTATACCGGGGAAAGCTTACAGCTGAAAACCCCCTATTGTCTATATATTATAATGAAGAATAATCATGTAACAATCTCAGTACAATACTCCTCACAAGTACTCAGTACTGTCTCCAAAATTTACACACAAACTAGCTCAGTTTTGAACAAGTCACGGGTTCAAAACTCCTCCACTGTTTGCCTGCCTCTACTGCGCAATCCAAGATGAGAGAATGAATGGAATGAATTCGAATTCCCTTGGCTTTAACTGCGCAATCCTCATTGGCAATCTCCTCCAATGATTGTGCAAATATCATGCACACTATAGTCACAACTGATAGTAGACTCCACCCTTTCTCCTACCTCTTCCACTGGTCTTCACTGAACTGTACATGCACTGAGTTAACTGATGTGTTCTTTAGTTGATTTATGAGTTAATAATTAGTGAATTAATTAATAATTAATTCACACCACTCATCACTAGTGTATTTATCAGTTAGACTAAATACAACTAGTTCAACTAAGTAAAACCGAACACAACTCCACCAACTGTCTCATCAACTCCACCAAACTCTGCCACATGAGTTCTAACTGAAGTCAACCATGCAATAGCTCAACTAACCCCTAGGAAAAGCGTATTTCCTTCTGTCAGCTGCATGTGCTACATCCAAGCATCAAACTGAAGTGCTCCAAGAGGATAAGATAATGTTTATAGTCTAAATATTATTAAGGGCTAATAATATTTGACTGTTCTATTTTTAGACAGGCAGTCTAAAAATAGACTTCGACCTGTATGTATAAAAATAGATGTCCATCTATTTTTACCAACTTGACCAATCATCCAAGAATAGCATCCCACAACTCCTAGACCATGCTCCATATGTCTAAAAATAGACATAGTCTAAAAATAAACTTTTCGACAAAAATCACATGTGTGGTCCCCACCTAGTTTAGGTGATCACTTTCCAACTAGGATCAGGAAAGATGTTTGTGAGGCCCACCGTTTTTTCTTCGTTGCCATTTTTAAAATATTGAAAAACTTTTTGGAAACAAAGACTATCTTCTAAGAGCAAAGAAATGGGTCACAAAGATGTTGGGTTATGACTTTCAAATAATCTACAAAAAGGAAAGCTTAATGTTGTTGCAGATGCACTCTCAAGAAAGAATGAAGAGGTGGAAGCATTGCTTTGTGCCATTTCTATTATCCAACTAGATTTGATAACCGAAGCAAGAGATGAATGGAAGAAGGACAAAGATGTATGGACACTCATTCAAAAGTTGCAGCAAGATCCTAGTACATCTGATACATTTAGTTGGAAAATGATTCCTTATGGTACAAAGATCGCTTATATCTTTGTAAGAATTCCCAACTAAAACAAAAGATTCTTCTGGAATTGCACACTTCTCCTTTAGGAGGACACTCAGGATTTTTAAAAACTTACCACAGGGTGAAGAAAGAATTTTCTTGGGATGGCATTAAATCTGATATTCGAAAGTTTGTGGCGGAATGTTTGGTTTGCCAGCAGAATAAAGTGGAAACAATTAAGACCCCGGGACTTCTACAACTTTTATCCATTCCAAGTCAACGTTGGGAGGATATTTCAATGGATTTTATCACAGGTTTACCTAAGTCCGAAGGAAAGAGTGTCATCATGGTGGTAGTTGATAGACTTACCAAGTATGCACACTTTTGTGCATTATCTCATCCATTTAAAGCAAGTACAATTGCTACTACATTTATGGATATAATTCAAAAGCTACATGGAAGCCCAAGGGTTATTGTGAGCGACAGAGATCCCATTTTTACTGGAAATTTTTGGACGGAGTTATTTTCTTGCTTGGGTACTCAATTAGCTCATAGCTCATCTTATCATCCTCAATCTGATGGTCAAACTGAGATAGTAAATAAATGTTTGGAAGGATATCTTCGTTGTTTTGTATCTGATAAACAAACACAATGGGTCAAGTGGTTACCTCTCGTTGAATGGTGGTATAACACTTCCTTCCATACCGCAACAAAAATGACCCCATTTATGGCACTTTATGGATATCATCCACCATCCATCACATCATCTTTAAGAGAAAATTCGAAGGTTCAAGCAGTGGAAGATCACATCGAGCATCAACAAGAAGTTCTCCAACTCTTAAAGGATAACCCGAATTTGGCACAAAATCGAATGAAACAACAGGCAGATCAACATCGCAGCGAGAGAAGTTTTGATGTAGGAGATTGGGTATTTTTACGGCTACAACCATACAAACAAATGTCCCTGAAGCAAGCTAAGAAGGATAATAAATTATCGCCAAAGTACTATGGTCCTTACAAGGTGTTGCAAAAGATTGGTACTATGGCATACAAATTGGAGCTTCCCGCTTCTTCACAAGTGCATCCAGTTTTCCATGTTTCATGCTTAAAGAAGGTTATAGGTGAAAATATTTCAATTCAAACAATATTTCCAGAATTTGATGAGGAAGGAAAAATCATATTGGAACCTGAAGCGGTCACGGAAACAAGAACTCGACAGCTACGGAATCGATCAATTTCAGAGTATCTCATCAAGTGGAAGAACTTACCCACTGAAGATTCTACATGGGAGGATGAGAAGTTTATATAGAAGCACCCAGAGCTACTCAAGCATTGAGGACAACACTTTTTTGAAGGAGAGGGGCATGTTAGGTCCCTATATTACTAGTATAGTCCCTTATTGTTGTTAGTGTAACCCCCTTATTGTTATTATTGTACCTTGTAACCCCCATATTGTTATTATTGTGCCCTTAAATTATTATTGTTAGGTCGGCTAGGATTACATTGTGGCCCACTAGGATTACATTATGGCCCCATGGACTCCTATATATAGAAATGAGGTTTTGTAAATTTTATCATCCAAGAATTGTTCATTTATGTAATGTATTGGAGGTTGCCCCCTCGAAGTGGCTTATTTCTAAGGCGTTGATATCTCTTTTCTTCTATTTTTTGGAGCTGGTTACACAACAGAGTCCTCTTTATTCTCTTACGAGTACTATAAATGGGAAATTCAAAAGGAAGAATTATTGTCTTTTGACTTTATGATCGAGTTAATATTCTTCGAGGTTGTAAAGAAGACGAAATACTGATATATGATAATTGAAAATATTCAAGCTTTTCAGCAGAAGTGGATACTCTCTCTAACTTTTCTATCAAAGATTAAACTTCTAGGGAAGCTTGATGAGAATCAGGAGATAGTATGGGTTGAGTATTACTAGGAGATTTAGGAGAAGGATAATCAACTTCATATTTTAAAGATGAGGATCTAGATAATTTTCTGGAAGTTGATGGGGATCTAGAGGGAGAGAGACTCTTAGATTGAACTTTAGATTGATCATACCTTTTTTACATTCAAAAGGCCCTCCTTCTAGTGCCAGAATGTTTAGGAATCAGAATTTCACTACCAAAACATGGGGGAAAACCACCTGGTCCGGACCTTAAAGCATCTCCTTTTCCGTTTGGTGTAGTGGATTTGACTGGGGATAACGGGACTAGTTTCCCAATAAGGATGATTTTGGGGTGTGTTTTTTATTATACAACATGCAATGGAAAATGATTATAATCTATCACGTGCATCTATCTAAACTATTTATTCTACTATATACCTGAGGTGTTTCTTCCTTTATGCAATTTAAAGAGATATCCTTCAACTATTAGTAATATAGATCATTTAACATTTGAAAGAGATGAAAATTATGTAAGATGATTCTTCTAACAAAATAGCTTGATTAGAAGAATTGTGAAAATTATATCGATCAAATGATGACTATCAATCTATAAAGCAAGACTTAATACAATTGAATAGAAGTACCATATGTATGAAGTTCTACTCATGTAAATTGACAGTAATTGATCTGCCCCTCTTCAATTTCAAGCAATTTAAAGAGTACATTAGTGCAACATCAGTTAAACAACTTTATTTGTTAAAAGATAACAGATTGTGTTCCATCCATTCATCAAAGTATTCACAAACTTACAATAGTGCATTCTTTGCAAATGTTTTTGACAAATTTCTGGACCCTTCTCTAAATTCATGAGAGGGGTTTAAATACTAAACTAAATATGTTATGAAATATATTATTACGATAAAATAGAAGAGGTTTCAAAAAACCATCCTCGTAAGACTAAATTTAACTACAATCTAGGAAAATAAATTAGTAATCTGACTTAAGAGTTCCAATCTTTCTTTTGGATTTCCTCTTGAAGTGGACAAATATCTAGCATGGGCTTGAGCTAAGCCGGCTGTGAAATATGTGATATAACCTATCCTTTGAATATCATATTTGAGAGTGCTGGTTGCGATCTTCTCGTCGAATTTGGTAAAGACTGCAGGATCTGGTATTGATGATAAGGTTTGATCAGAAAATTCCAATAATTTTCTTGATCAAAATTATTTACTTTTTTAATTGTCTCATCCTGAGTTTCTACCTTTTGTTTCCATCGTGTTTCGAGCTGTTTGACTTCTGAGAGCACTTCAGACGTGAACTCTTTGATAATTTCTGCTTTCACAAGTTGTTCACACACAAATTCAATAATTTCCTTTGTCAACTTGAATGCTTTTGCTGCTGCTTTCTTTGCTTGTTTTATCTGTGGTTCCCAATCTTTGAATAATATTTCCTTGTGGGACTTATCTACCCGGAGTAGATCAGCTTCCTTGCCTGAGTTTGATGCTTGCCATTGAATGTGTTCATTGGCTTTCTTCTTTTTCTTCTCACATTTAGGTTTCTGGATAGCTATTTGCTAGATCAGTATTTTACTTGAGTCACAATAAGAGCCAGTAATAGAATCTTATTGGAAAAATACTTCTTGTTGTTTCTTTAACTTAGCATTTACATCCAATGCTTCCTTTATGAATTTCTCTAACTATGGCTGGATTTGTAATTTGGTCATTGCTACTTCCAGTTGTGTTTACTTCTCAGTGATTTATATTCGATGCTGCAATTTAAGACTCTCAAAATATTTTTGAAATTGGGCCATCTTCGATTTCATTTTCTCGCTAGAGTTAGATTTTTCTTGATATAACAGTCTCTCTAGTTCTTGTATTTTGTCTTCCTATTGCTTTAGTAACATTTTAACCTCAATAGCTTTATCAAAAATGGTAGTAGCATATGCACCTACAAACTGTGATAATTTGGTTAAATGTTCTGTAGGATCAGTTAGGGGATCCTTCCACAAAACTTCAACAGGTTCATTTGTAAGGTTTGAGACTGTACTATCAATTTTTCTCTTTTTTCTTCTCTTGACTTTAGCCTTATGACTAGGACTGTAGAAGATATCCAGCGAAGGAATTTCCTCAACTTGTAACAGTATCTGTTCTATAGGATAAGCCGAAATGATCTCTCGATCATGAGTTTTTGGAACTTGTTGTAGTGGTGTAAAAGTTTCCACTAACTTCTGGGAATGTTCAGTTGTCTGAAAACTAGTAGCTTGATCAATATTGGGATTTGTTTTAGGAGTTTTTATTGCTTTAGAAAACTCATCCCATTCACTATTCAAATTCTTTGGTTGGGACTTTCCTGACTGATCAAGTGTATCTTGATTGTGTTGAACTTCTTGAGAAGTTGAATCCGTTCCATTTCTTATTTTTTTCTCCTCCATCTCAATCTCTTGGATTACTTGATCAATTATCTTTTCTCAGCTTTCATTTCTATTTTCGGATTCATTTTTAGGATGATCCGAATTGTGAGATTGATGCTCTGATTGCCCCGACGCATCCTCAGACATGTCTTTTGCTTCATTATCCAAGCTAATAACTGGAGTAGGTCTGTTGACATCTTCAATAGTCAATAAGTTAAGAGGAATTCTCTCCAGTCTCTTTTTTCTGTATGTTTGGAAGGCTTCCAAATCATCTTAGTTGATTTGACTGGATGAAAACTTAAGTATATATGAAAACGTTTCCATACCTTGAAAGAAATCATCAAATATGTCTATTTCTTTTACAAAAGGGTTCATTTTGAGCTCAGTGATGTAGTTTTTAATTACATCATTTGGATCATATGGCCGCTTTGGCATTACTTCGAAATTCAATATATCTTTACCATGAGGGATTGTGCAAGAAACTCAGGATGTCTGGAGGTTGAGAATTGGCTATGTGTTGGTCAGTTTTGCATATGAAAGTGTGAGACAATTAGCTGAGTACTGGAGGGCTCTTGTGAGAAGAGTTTTGTATGTAATTGTTTCATGATCCATGCTTAATATACAATAGAAGATAGTGGGGTTTTTAGCTGTAAGCTTTCCCTAGGAAATTATCTGTGTTGTGTGTGATTGATCTTTCTTCATGTTCATGTGATTAGCGATTGTGTTTTTAATTCTGCAAAATATTTGTAGAAGCGATTCAGTATTTAACTTTAGTACATTATTATATCAGTTGAATCCAAGATATACATGCATATTGTATAATTTCTACATGGTATCAGAGCACATGAAATTGCGGAAGTGAGGCAGGAGCTGAGTTTGTGACTGGATAGAATTTGAATTTGCAGACATACTTTCTTGGTGCTACAACTGATTCAAGATCAAAATGGATTTCAATGGCTTGAGGTTAGAGTATGTACTCGAGGGCAGCTCAAACTACATTTATTGGAAGGATAGGATGGAGGCAGTACTCGAAGACAATGGCTTGAAGGAATTCATTGACAAAGATGTTCCTAAGCCAGATGCTGCAAATCTTGATGCATGGAAAAAGAAAGTGGAAAAGGCGAGGAGGATCCTGTTGGAGGGAGTATAAGACCACATTGTCTCAAGCCTCCATGTGAAATCCACACCATATGCAATGTGGAAGGCTTTGACAGATCTATTCCAAAGCAGCAACGACCATAGGAAATTTGCGCTCAAAGATAAACTGAGGAAGATCAAGATGGAAAAGGGTGACACCATTCCAAAATATCTAACAAAGTTTGTCCAATGTCAGGATGAACTAGGGAGCGTTGGAATAACAGTTGCTAATGATGATTTTGTGAGCTTGGATCTCCTAGGGCTTCCCAAGGGTTAGCACAGTTATCAAGACTCTGTCAATGGAAGGGAAAAATTGCCAGATTGGTAACGACTGTGGTTAGATTTAGTGTAGGAGGAGTTCAGAAGAAACACCAGAGATGGATCTTCATCTAAGAATGAGGATGAAGAGGATTGTGCTTTGGCTTCCAAGGTGAGGAAGGGGAAGGGGAAGAAATTCCTTTCAAAATCCAAGTCCAAGAATGCCAAGAAGTAGGACATGTCCAAGGTTAAGTGTTTTCACTGTCACGAGTATAAGAATTTTGCTACTAACTTCCCACAAAAGAAGAAGAAAAATAAGGTTGTTGGATCTACAGCTGGTGAGGCCATTGCCTTGAAATTTGAGTTTCAATTCTCATTGATTGCATGCATGGTGTCCAGTGCATTAGGATATGTGTGGTATTTGGATAGTGGTGCTTCCTTTCACATGACAGGAGATAAGGAACTTTTCAGTGAATTGGAGGAGAAAGATCTCCAGATGCATATTGAAATGGGTGACGATGGACAGTAAAATGCTACCGGGATTGGTACCATTACCTATCAGAGGGAGTCAATTAAACCATTTCAATTAAAAGATGTGATGCATGTACCATGTCTGAAGAAAAATTTGGTCTCAGTAGCAATGTTGGAGGATAGAGGCTATGACGTTTTTTTTAGTGATGGAAAATATTTCCTGCGAAATAAAACAACGGGTCAAGCCAAGAGGATAGAGGGTCAAGTAAGAATCTCTACAAGCTGGAGGTATATGGCTGTGCAGAAATGATGGGCAAGGCAGATCAAGTGGTGAGCCGAGATGAGGGTGAATTACGACACAAGTGATTGAGCCATCTTCTTCATGGAGACTTGAAAGTCATGCAATATATTTCTACTGGTCTTCCCAGGGGTACGATTGCACAGTGAGATACATGCAAGGGTTTTAATATGGGAAAATATGTAAAGGCCACCTTTCATGAGAAGGAAAACCGAGCTTCGGGGACCCTTGAGAGAGTTCACACAAACGTGTGTGGTCATTTCTCGGTTGCTTCAATAATACAACATAAGTAGTCTGTAGTCTTTGTTGATGACTTTTCTCGTAAGTACTGGGTCTTCTTCATGCAGAAGAAAGATCAAACATTCTCTATGTTCTGTGAGTTTAAGGCACTGGTGGAGAAATAGTCGGGGAAGCAAGTGAAGGCTCTTAGGAGTGATAATGGTGGAGAATACATCTCTAACGAATTCAAGAACTTCTGCAGCAAAGAAGGAATTCGAATAGAACCCATAGTGCCTCATTTCCCACAGCAAAATGGCATCGCAGAGAGGAAGAAAAAAACTATTGTGGGTGTAGCATGAGCGATGTTGCATGATCAAGGCCTACCGATGCATCTATGGGTGGAAGCATGCAATAAAACGGTACATGTGAAAAACCGTTGTCCTCATAGAGTACTTGGCATGAGTACACCTGAAGAGGCTTTCATTGGTAAGAAACCTGATGTTTCACACTTTAAGATTTTTGGCTCATTTTTTTATGTGCATGTGACTAAGGACGCCAGGAAGAAGCTGGAACCAACAACTGAAGTTGGGATTTTTGTGGGGTACAATGAAACACCCCATAATTATCGTGTGTATTTTCCAAACACCAGAATGACTATTGTGCAAAAAGATATCAAATTTGATGAGGAGAAAGCCACGCGGTTGTCCCTTGAGAGGGAGCTGGACTTACATGTAGAGGGGGAACCATTGGTTCCCAAGGATGAGTCTCAATATGTGAATTAGCCACATGAGGAGGTTCATGGAGTGGAGGAAACCACTCGTGCAGAGCCATCCATCATAAATGGTAGAAGGCGCACCATGAAAGTTGATACGTTGAGACTTGATGCTGCATAGAATGTAGGAGCCCCGACTTCACAGTGAAGACAAAGACAGTCTCCTGACCGATTTACTGGATACATGGCTCTTATGAGAAAATGTATTGTGACTGAACCATCTTCCTTTCAGGAAGCAGTGCAGCAACCTACTTGGGTTGATGCAATGGTGGAGGAGTGTGAATCCATTGTCAAGAAAAGTGAATGGGAGATAGTCCCAAGACCGACTGAAAAATCAGTGGTTTGATCGAGATGGATCTATAGGGTAGAGAAAACTACTGATGGGAGTGTGGAGAAATAAAATTCTAGATTTGTGGCCCAGGTTTTCTCACAGATCGAGGGGATAGATTATGATGATACTTTTGCGCCTGTCGCAAGGTACTCTTCCATACGATCCATCCTTGCACTCTCAGCGCAGATGGGCTGGCACATTCATCAAATGGATGTGAAAATTGTGTTTCTCAATGGGATCATTTAGGAAGAGGTGTACATAGAGAAGCCTGAAGGTTTTGATATATTCAATAGTGAGTTTCATGTGTGAAGGCTCAAAAGAGCGATGTATGGGCTGAATCAAGCACCCTGTGCTTGGTACACTTGGATAGACAACTATTTCACTAGATTGGGCTTCACCAAAAGTGAAGCAGATGCAAACCTGTACCAGATTGTGGTTTAGGATAAGCTATTGATCATTGTTCTTTATGTTGATGATCTAATTTTGACTGGTGAAGAGAAGTTGATACACTCATGCAAGGAGGATCTTGCAAGGGAGTTCGAAATGAAGGACATGGGACTCCTTCATTATTTCTTGGATTGGAAATATGGCAGCGAGATAGTGAAATTTTTGTGTCTCAAGGAAAGTATGCAAAGGAGATACTGGGTAAGTTTAACATGGAGAGTTGCAAACCCATGTATACTCCTCTTCCAAGAAATTGGAGGAAAGAGGATGCTACTTCTAGAGAGGTAGTGGATGCTATTGTCTATCGACAATTAGTTGGTTCGCTAATGTATCTAGTGAACACGAGACCGAACTTTTTCTATGCAGTTAACCAGCTGAGTCAAGCTATGGTTAAGACTACCAAGATCTTTTGGAAGGCAGGGAAGCATGTCCTGAGATACCTGAGGGGTACATCAGAGTATGTTATATGGTACATAAGGATGGATGGAGTGATGCTGCATAGCTTCATGGATGCAGCTTAGGCTGGCGGTCCATCAAACAGAAAGAGCACATCAGGGGGGATATTTAACATCAGATCAACAACAGTTTCATGGTATAGCAGGAAACAACGATCCGTGGCACTCAGTTCAGCGGAAGCGAAATACATGGAAGGAATTCAAGCTGCATGTGAGGCTATCTAGATGAGAAAGATCTTGGTTGGTTTGTTTGGTTCTCAGGTGGATCTGACAGTGATTCATTGTGATAATTAGAGTTGCATTAAACTTTCGATTAATTCTATGTTTCATTATAGGTCCAAGCATATAGATATCTGGTACCATCATCTCAGATATTGTGTGCAGAGAAGGATTATGTTGCTTCAATACATTCCCATGGAAGATCAGGATGAATATATTTTGACGAAGGCGCTCACCAGGAGAAAATTCGAATACCATAGAGACAAGATCAGGGTGAAGGATAATCCATTTCTTGTTGAGAGGGAGTGTTGAGATTCAACAAGAAGATTCAAAACCTATGCCTAGTGCATTAAGCACCCAGACTAGGGTGAGGCACACAATGCTATTTTTGGGTGCATGTCTATTTTTATTATCCCTTAATTAAGATGGACATTAAACTATAATCTATTCTCAATGTGGACTTGAATGAGTTGAATGAATGTGATAAATTAAGTTAGCTAATGGATTTCGAGTTAGAGGGTTGTTGGTGGGACATGCAGAGTAATTCTAGTTGTAACCAAGTTCAAAGTGCAGTGGTGCATGAGTTGGTGCAAGTTGTAAATAGTTTAACTCAGTTAAGTGAGTTAAACTCAGTTGTACTAGTTGTAACTGAAGATACACTAGTGAGAGATTCGATGAATTAAATATCAACTAATTCACAATCAGTGATCTCACATGCAACTGGGGATTTACTATTATTAGCTACATGCATGTCAGATCCAGTGGAGACCCATTTGAGTTCTAAGTGAAAGGGAAGTTGACTATCAGTTGTAGGATTATCTGCTTGCACACATGCATGAAAACACCCATTGGAGTGCCCATGCTACTTGTGCAGTCAAGGTAGGAAATAATTCGTATCTTTTAGGGATCTTTACCATGAGGGATTGCACAATCAAGGCAGGCTGTCTGGAGGCTAAGAATTGGCTATGTGTTGGTCAGTTTTGCCTATGATAGTGTGAGACAATTAGCTAAGTATTGGAGGGATCTTGTGAGAAGAGTTTTGTATGTAATTGTTTCATGATCCATGCTTAATATAAAATAGAAGATAGTGGGGTTTTTAGCTATAAGCTTTCCATGAGAAATTATTTGTGTTGTGTGTGATTGATCTTTCTTCATGTTCATGTGATTAGCGATTGTGTTTTTAATTCCGCAACATATTTGTAGAAGCGATTCAGTATTTAGCTTTATTAGATTGTTAGATCGGGTGAATCCAAGATATACATGAATATTATATAATTTCTACAAAAAACCCCTCAAGCCTCTTTTCATTAATTAGTTGAATAGAGAAACTATTACAGTTTCTTACTCTAGCTTTGAGAACAACCTACAAAAGGTAAAACTGTTCTCCCTAATGAAAGATAACTTATGGCCAACACTTAGCCAATTTCTTCCTCCTCTGGCCTCCTATTTCCTTCTGTAATTATGATTTAATTCAAGCTCCTAAAAAATAGGAAAGGTCCCTATTTCCTTGTGCAATTCCCAAGGATTGATCGACTGCCTGCATGCATAATTTTTCACACTCTACCAGTATACAAATAATTTTACATTAAACTTAATTCCTTAACTCCAACTGAGGAATTCGAATTCCATGCATGCATGAGCTATTTTTGGCTGATTGATCAGTTAACTTATAGATCTTTGAGTTATAAAATTGTCTCACTGCTCAATTAACCTTCAATTGACTCTATTAATTGTCTCACTACTCAACTGAACTAGATTACTAAAATTTAGAAATCAGCACATGCATGATTGAACTCCAAGCCTAGTAACTCAAATTTTATTATCTAACTAAGTGACAAGAACCATGTCACACTAGTTAACTACCTCCAATTTGTCTTTCTGGTGTGGAAATTCGATTTACTCAATTTGACTAAGGCTAAAGTAAAATTGATACTTTCTTGCTACACTTTCGAAGGGATTTTGCACCACCCCTATCCAACACTTGTGGAATGTATTGTAGCACTACCTTTCATTATTTTTATTTCTACTGCAACAACTGCATCTGAGAAGCATAAAAAAAAAATTGAATCATATGTGTCTCTACAACTGTCCACTGGGAAAATTGCATTGATGTTGATTTTGCATTGTGCCCCCTGCACTGCTCTGTGCTCCTCAACATCTGACTGCACCAATATGAAATCAATAATTCTGCTACAAAATATTTTGGGCCCATATATCAAAGTAATTATCCACGAGGAGGACACCTCAATGTATCCTTCCCAAATATGCGCAACTCTGGGACTAATGCTCTACATTGCCCCACCTCATTCTTGGAGGTATTGCTGCAATTTTTCCCTCTACTCACTTAGCTCAAACTATCCTACTGGAGGTCTCTGGATGGTCTTCCTCATTATCATCTTATTGGTAATCCCAAATTCCAATTGGTTGAGGCTCCGTCTTGAGATCTCTATCCTTCTCCCTCTCAACCACCACATCTCTAATATATGCCTTGCTCCTCAAGGTAGCACATGCATCTTCCTCTAATGTGTAGAGGCTATTGATGTTGATACTAATATGGTTGATCTAACTTGAAGAAAAATGGTTGAGGTAGGCCTTCCCATTGTTGATGACTAACTCATACCCTTTGTCTTCAATCCTCAATTTGTTCATCAAACCAATTTTTCTAGCATCACTATTATTTTCAAATAGCCTAGTTAGGGTCTTCCACATACCAAAGAGAGTCTCCTTTCCATGTAATTTCGAGACTATGTGGCCTCTCACATCCTCCAGGATGATCCTCTTGGCTCTAGTAACATCCTTCTTCCATAGGGCTAATTGTTGTGCATCATACTGTTGGGGTTTCACAATGTCAATTTTAACATATTCTAACACACCATTATCATCAAGCATTACCTCCATTCGGTCCTTTCAGGATATGAAATTTTAGATACACATCTAGGTCATACTCCAATCTCATTCCGTTGAAATACATTCTCCCAAATCTAAAGAAAAGCTGCTACACTAAAGTTGCAAATTTGAATTCCTGAGGGACAAAATCGAAATATGGGTTCTAATATGATTTCAGGGCTTTGATACCATGTATAATTTCCATGAAATTATGATCAGTTGATAAGAAAAAATTGGAAAACACTTTCTTTTCATACAAACACTAAATTTATTTACTCAATTTGCAGTAGAATCAAGAACAAAAATCAAACACAGTCACAAAATTCAAGACGCAATTTCTTTTACTAGGGAACCCAACTGGGAAAACCCTCTACTTGATGATAATTTGATTGATATAAAAAATGACCAATAGATAATTTTTACCCAATTTAATGTCTTAAATTTCTTATCATAAATCATCAATCAAGGTTAGTAATCTGATGAAGTATGGTGCACTATATATTCTTAGTTAACCTTCTTCTTACTTCATTGTGTATGGTTTTATATTGTTTTGGGGGTTTTTTTTTCTTTATGTCTAAAGGGGTTAATCTTAAGAAATGAAAACTATGAAATTAATCAACTAAATCTAACGAAGTTTAATGTTAAAAACTAGTTTTGAAAGAAGGAAGAAAAGGAAGTTTTCTTTAATTATTATAATTTTTATAAAAATGAATCAAACTTTAAATGGTTAGAGTCTGATCTAAAAATAGAGTATCTATTCTAATGACTTTGATATTTTTGGAATTAAAGCTAATTATAATCTATCTTAATATAATTCTACTCCATGGATTGAAAGCATAAATCCTATGATTAATAATTGAAATGACAATGTTAATCTAAATGGAAAGAAAATTCAAAAAAATTGAAAGGCAACTACTGTATGACCAAATACTCAATCATCCGATTTTGGAAGACTGAAAAAGTCATCTTCTTGATATGATTTAACAAGCAATTTGATTATACATTTAATTTAAATATTTAATCTAAGAAAGCAATTAAAAAGCATGTAAAGGGAGCTCAACTACTGTATGACCAAGTACTCAAATACCATTCAATTTTGGAAGAATGAAAAAGTCATCTTCTTGGTATGATTTAGAAAGCATTTGATTTTACATTTAATCTAGAATTTAATCTAGGAACATGGTATAACAACATGTAAAGGAAAACTAAGATAATTGTATGCTCTAATGCTTCAAACACAATCCAATTTTTGAAAATAGAAGAACTACGTTCTTGAGATGATTTTGGTAAGCAAAAGATTACACAGTTATTCTAAAACAAATTATGAGAAAGCTATGAAACGATAAACAATTTAATCAAGATCATCTGCAAAGCAATGCAAATTTAACTATGAATTGACAAAACAGGGCTAATAATTAAACTAAAAACAACTAATGAAACCTCCTTTCTGTGCAGGGGCCTTCTGAACAGAACGAGTTGAAATCCTAGCAGAATATGCACGCATCAAGAAGGAACTGGAACAAACGAACATGTTCTTCGTATTATAAAAACAAAGTTTCAAAACGTACACAACGTTCACAAAATTAAGATAGTCTTTCGGTTTCAAAACGACCGATATTTAAACAAATTTAAATGTAACTGTTTGGAGGTATTTCTGCCTAAATATGGAAATTACAACTGAAACATAGAAGAAAAATCTAAGTAGCTAACTCTCGATTTTCTATGTCAGAGAAAATTGAGAGTCTTTCATTCTCGAATCACGTCCTTTGACCAAAATTTGACCATGAGCATAGGCACCTTTTTCTGTCTAATTCAAACAGGTGGATAGGACGAGATCCATGCATGGATCATTCCAAATATGATCATGTGACTCATTCCTTCATTCGCTCCTCATAACCTGTCAAACCATTAAAGTAGCTGCAGAAACAACAATTAGCTACAGAATAACATGCGTTCTGTAGCTGAGTTACAAAAATTCATTCAAATAACAAGAAATATCAAAATATAAAATAGAGACCTTTAAAATGCATTCTCTGAGATGAAATATGTCATTTATCATTGATTGGAGTTATGGATTTATGAAAATATAGGAAAAAGTGATGAGGAAGGATGTCAGAGAATGAACAATTTCAGGTTCAACATACGCCCACTAAGAAGCCATTGCATGTCCTCATGCAATTATAAAAAATTGTGAACTACTTCTCCTATTGTATTTGTTCAAATACCTCTGCTAATACATCCAGTTTTCTCTTTTTTATTTTCATTGAAGTGACTGCCATCTTGGGCTTCCTCATACGGAGTTTGTACTTGAGATTGATGACTGTCCTGTTCAGAGATTTGTTCTTTCTTTTTAGCCTTCTGTTCTTTTTTTACCAGAGTCCCAAATGGAGGATGGTGTTATCACTAATGATTTTCTCCAATTGGTTCTACTGTTTTGAAGCTTCATTTTCTTATTTAATGTGCCTATTCAGTAACTCTAGCTCATAGATTTATTGCTTGAGGGTGTTAACCAGAGGTTCTTGTGGACTGATAAGCTGTTCTTGCATACTTGGATTCACTGCTACATTTATTGTCTCCAATGACTCAATATAGTCACTATATCTCTTGCTGTGCCGGGTCAATGCCTGGAGATCTTCTGCTTGGACTGCCTTCAAAATTATGTACAGGAGAATTTGTAGGACTATGTGGAGAAGAGACATTGATGGATGATGGCACTTGAGGTTCCTCCTCTAAATTCACAAACTCTACTTCTTGTGATGGTGTTTTCTTCATGGATTTTTGGAGTTTAGAGCTTCTCCTTGACTGTGGAGGGTTTAAGTTTTCTTCACTTATGACCTTGCTATTCTTATCTGTTTTACATCTTGTCTTGGCTCTACCTTGTTTCTTATTTTTCATCAACTCCACAAGGGTAACTTCCTCTTCATCTTGCTGTAGTGGAGGTGAAGTTCTGTTCTCAATTCTTGTATCAATCTTCTTTCGTCTACTTTTTCTAGTCTTGTCTTCCTTAGGCTTCTCTGGCTCATCTTGGAAATGGTTTCTGATTAGAAAACTATCCCAAGAGTCTCCTATACTTTTCAAATGAATTCAAGAAGTATTTTAACCAACCCATGATGGTGCATAGTGTTGCCTATAAACTGAATTATTTTCTGTACATTTGCAGACATTCTATTTAAAATATTCGGTAGAAAGAAAGGGAGGTTTATTTCTCCATCCTCCAAAAATTTCATCAACAACCGAATAGGATAAACAAGAATGCAACGAAATCTTCCTTCACAAATGATAAACTTATGTAAAATTAAAAGCATATTTCTCCATTTTTTCTTGAGTGCTAACCTAGGAATACCTTTCTTGTAAACAGAAGTATCCATACCTAGATTTTTGAGGAAACATCTCCATGCTTCACTGTGAAATTCTTTGTTTTTAAACCATCCCTCACAAACTCTTGGGAGCTATGTAGCTTTAGCTATGAAGGCCTCGGTCACTGAAAATTTTAAGTCTCCTATTTCAGCCTCTGTTCTGTCGAAACACCTCGCAAAAGACTTAGTGATCCCCTTATGAAATGCGTCAAATTTTTCTATAAACGTGAGCCACTTAACCTTCAGCAACATCTATTTGATCTGAGGATAACCCTCCATGTATTTAGCTCCCACTGGTTCAATCCGGACTATCAAACCCATGTCTTCTGTCGTGAAGAGTCTAGCCTTCAGAATTTTTCTTCTCTATATGAAATGAATTCGGTTGCAGATTTGGTCAAGGATGTCGAGGGTTTGTAGGGAAATATGAGTGAAATGAATACTTGATGAGGTTTTAAGAAACGTGGATGAATAGGTTATAGAAGTAGGATATGACCGTTAAATCATAAATGGGAAGATCCATTATGGATCGTTATGAGATATGATGCGGATGATGTGGTCAATTTATGACATGATGTGAGTCCAAATCACATCAAATGGTGACATATTGAGGAAACATGTGATCATCTACACTATATATGCTAATGTTTTGATCTTGTTATTTAGACAAATTTATGTAACATACCTTTAGAACTAACCTTTTGTTGCTATTTCCTTGATGTTGATTCTTCAAGTATCCTTCAGCATGATGATCTTCAAATGGAGTTCTCAATTTATTGTGCTCAATATTCTTACTTCAATAGGCTGTAAGAAAATGTAACAGAGTTGTGGAATATGGTATCAGTTGCAGAATGGAAGTAGTTCTATAACTACTTCTTTTATTGCTTTAGAAAAAAAAATGGAACAAATATTTTTGGGATTTTTTAGAATGTAATAGAAAATATAAGATGTCAGAACTTTGATTTTAATCCTATATTTCCTGTATAAGGATGCCAATCATTGATTGGTTTTCATATTTATAAAATTATAAATTAGTTTTTTTTGAAATAATATATATATATATATATATATATATATATATATATAATTTATTCTCTATTTTTATTTTTTATTTTTTTTTAGATATGAAAAATAAAAAGAAGACTAAGTTGGGGAAGAAGTAGGATTCTTCTTCACCAACTTCATATCAGTATTATCTTGGAAAATTTTGATAAAATCCTCCTTTGTAATTGACTATGATAGAATTTTAATCGATTTCCATGCACAATAAGAGGTACCTTTTCTTCATCAATTGTCCTTATCCTGACTGGTCCATTGTCAAAGACTTTTTCAATCTCATAAGGCCCAAGCCAATGAGTCTAAAATTTTCCTTGAAAGTCTTTGAACTTTGAATCGAAAAAAAGTGCCCAATCTCCTGTTTGAAACTTTCTTTTCTTTATATACTTATCATGCCATTTTGACCTTTGCTGCTCGACTAGAGTGGTTCTTCGAACTGTATCTTTCCTGATCTCATCAAGCTCATTAAGTTGCTCTAATTTGTGCTTCTAGGTTTTTGATAAGTCAAGCCCCAATTGGACTTCCATATTGAAGGTTTTGATTTGAAATTCTATAAGAAATAGGACTTGATTCCCATAAAAAAGTTCATAGGGAGTATTTCTTGTTGTATTCCTCCATGTAGTCCGGTAGGCCCATAAGGCTTCAGGAAGCCTATCTTCCCAATCCTTCCTATGTAGATGTACAATCTTAGTGAGAATTCTTTTGATCACGTTATTGGTAGACTCCACTTGACCATTTTCTTGTGGATGATATGGAGTGGATTTTCTATGTTTGATCTTGTAATTCTCCACAAGCTTCTGCACCAACTTTGATGTAAACTGGGTTCCCTAATCTGTAACAATTTCTCTTGGGACACCAAAATGAGTGAAAATATCCTCAAAGAAAAAATTAACTACAGAATTTTCATTAGTTAAAGAAAGTGCTTTAGCCTGTTGTGAAACCAACTCCAAAAATAGAAGAAAAGAGATATAAACGCCTTAGAAATAAGCCACTTCGAGGGGGAAACCTCCAATACATTACATAAATGAACAATTATTGGATGATACAAATGACAAAACCTCCTTTCAATATATAGGAGTCCATGGGGCCACAATGTAATCCTAGCCGACCTAAAAATAATAATTTAAGGGCACAATAATAACAATATGTGGGTTACAAGGGTACAACAATAACAATAATGGGGTTACACTAACAATGGTAAGGGACTATACTAGTAATATAAGGACCCAACATGCTCCTCTCCTTCAAAAAGGTGTTATTCTCAATGCTTGAGTAGCTCTGGGTGCTTTTGTATAAAATTCTCATCCTCCCATGTAGAATCTTCTGTGGGTAAGTTCTTCCATTTGATGAGATACTCTGAAATTGATCGATTTCGTAGTTGTCAAGTTCCTGTTTCCATGACTACTTCAGGTTCCAATATGGTTTTTCCTTCCTCATCAAGTTCTGGCAATGTTGTTTAACTGGAAGTTTGTCCCCTATAACCTTTTTTAAGCATGAAACATGGAAAACTGGATGCACTCGCGAAGAAGCAGGAAGCTCCAATTTGTATGCCATAGTACCAATCTTTTGCAAAACCTTGTAAAGACCATATTACTTTGGTGAAAATTTATTATCCTTATTAGCTTACTTGAGGGACATTGTTTGTATGGTTGTAGCTGTAAAAATATCCAATCTCCCACATCAAAACTTCTATCACTACGATGTTGATATGCCTGTTGTTTCATTTGATTTTGTGCCAAATTTAGGTTATCCTTTAAGGGTTGGAGAAATTATTGTTGATGCTTGATGTGATCCTCCACTGCTTGAACCCTAACATTTTCCCTTAAAGAAGATGTGATGGATGGTGGATGATATCCATAAAGTGCCATAAATGGGGTCATTTTTGCTGCAGTATGGAAGGAAGTGTTATACCACCATTCAGCCAAAGGTAACCACTTGACCCATTGTGCTTACTTATCAGATACAAAACAACGAAGATATCCTTCCAAAAATTTATTCACTATCTCTGTTTGACCATCGGATTGAGGATTATAATATGAGCTATGAGCTAGTTGAGTACCCAAACAAGAAAATAATTTCGTCCAAAAATTTCCTATAAAAATGGGATCTCTGTCACTTACAATAATCTTCAGGTTTCCATGTAGCTTTTGAATTGTTTCCATAAATGAAATAGCAACTGTACTCACTTTAAATGGATGAGATAATGCACAAAAGTGTGCATACTAGGCAAGTCTATCAACTACCACCATGATGACACTCTTTCCTTCAGACTTAGGTAAACCTATGATAAAATCCATTGAAATATCCTCCCAACGTTGACTTGGAATGGATAAAGGTTGTAGAAGACTCGGGGTATTAATTGTCTCCACTTTATTTTGCTGGCAAACCAAACATTCTGCCACAAACTTTTGAATATCAGATTTAAGGCCATCCTAAAAAAATTCTTTCTTCACCTTGTGGTAAGTTTTTAAAAATATTGAGTGTCCTCCTAAAGGAGAAGTGTGCAATTCCAAAAGAATCTTTTGTTTTAGTTGGGAATTCTTGCAAATATATAAGCGATCTTTGTACCATAAGGAATCATTTTTCCAACTAAATGTATTAGATGTAATAGGATCTTGCTGCAAATTTTGAATGAGAGTCCACACTTCTTGTCCTTCTTCCATTCATGCCTTGCTTCGGTTATATCCAATCTGGTTGGATAATTGAAATGGCACAAAGAAATGCTTCCACCTCTTCATCCTTTCTTGAGAGTGCATTTGCAACAACATTTAGCTTCCCTTTTTTGTAGAAGATTTCAAAGTCATAACCCAACATCTTTGTGACCCATTTTTTCTGCTCTTATGAAGATATTATTTGTTTGAAAAAGTGTTTAAGACTATTATGATCAGTTTTTACCTTGAAGTGTCTTCCCATTAGGTAAGGTCTCCATTTATTTAGTGCATGTAGTATTGCCAACATTTCCTTCTCATAAATAACCTTTTGTAAATACTTTCCTTTGATTGAAAGGCTTTCAAAAGAAATGGGTCTTCCTTCTTGCATTAAAACAACACCAATTCCATTTCTTGAGGCATCACATTCCATAATAAAGATTTTTGTGAAGTCTGGCGTAGCTAAGACTGGTGCTAGGCACATTGCCTCTTTAAGATGTTCAAAGGCCTTAGTTGCTTCAAGAGTCCATGAAAATGCATTTTTCTTCAATAATGTTGTTAGAGGTGCTGCTATTCTCCCATAATTCTTAACAAACTTGCGATAATACCCTGTTAACCCGAGAAATCCGCGCAACTGCTTTATGGTTGTGGGGAATTTCCATTCCTTAATGGCTTTAATTTTGTTAGGGTCTACCTTAACACCCTCATGAGATACAATATGACCCAGATATTCCACCTCTTGTACTCCAAAGAAACATTTGGATGTTTTTGCATATAATTGTTTCTCCTCCAATAGTTTGAGCACCCTGTCAACATGTAGAACATGATCCTTCCAAGACTTGCTGTAGATTAGTATATCATCAAAAAATACTAGCACAAATTTTCTAAGGAATGGTTTGAAAGTGGAATTCATAAACCCTTGAAATGTAGAAGGTGAATTGGTAAGGCCAAAAGGCATGACCAAAAATTCATAATGACCCTCATGAATTCGAAATGTTGTTTTCGGAATATCTTCAGTCTTCATTCTAATTTGATGATATCATGAATGAAGATCCAACTTGGTAAAATTTATTTCTCCATGTAATTCATCCAATAATTCATCAAGCATAGGAATGGGAAATTTATCTTTAATAGTGAGCTTATTAAGCTCCCTATAATCCGGACACATGCGCCATGATCCATGTTTCTTGTGCACCAATACTACTGGAGCAGAGAAAGAACTTTGACTAGGTTGAATTATACCAGCCTCTAACATTTATGCAATCATACGTTCAATTTTGCTCTTTTGGACATAAGGATATCTGTAAGCCGGCCTGATGTTTGGAGGAAAACTTCCTGGAATCAAATGAATAGCATGATCATGATCATGAATAGGTGTGAGTCCTTTGAGAGTATCAAACACCTTGGAATGATTGTCCAAGTCTTTTTGGAGATGTGGAGAAATAGATTATTTTGATGTTGGAACTTCTAGTGAGCATAATTGTGCAGTTAAGCCCCGTTGTTCTTTCTTCAGAAGCTTTTCCATGACATTAGAGCTTATTATCTTTCCTGGCTTCCCTGAAATACCCCGTAATTTGATTTCCTTTCCTTCCAAAAACAATTTCAAGAAAAGTTATTGAAAATTAAAAGCTACCGTCCCTAAAGATTTTAACCATTGTACTCCTAGTACAACATCAACACCTCCCATTGGGATGGAAAGCATTGGAATATTAAATACATATTCCCCCATGAATAGCTTGATATTATGGATTTTTCTAGAGAAATTTATAGTTCCTCCATTTGCAACCATCACTTGACATTATGGTGCTGGGTATAAAAAACAATTCAATTCCTTGGCTACCTTACAATGAATAAAATTATGGGTATTACCCGAATCAATCAACACTATTACCTTTTTCTTCTTGATATGTCCTTCTATCTTGAGAGTTTGAGGAGTGTTAATTCCTACCAATGCATTACATGATATGGTCAGACTCATTTCTTCTTCTTCTAGGGTTTCTTATTGGTGTATATCCTCTACTTTTGAAATTTCTTCTTCCCTTTCTTCCTCCTCTTCACAATCTATGTAAAATAATTTCTTCTCAGTGCACTTATGACCTTTAGTGTATTTGCTATCACAACTGTAGCAAAGCCCTTTTGCTCTATTTTTTCCAATTGTTGTGGTGTCAACCTTGTAGGATGTGGAAGTCTAGGAGTAGCAACACTTCCATCTTTATAGATGTGAGTGGTAGGATTCCTTGTCGCCATAATTTTACATTCAATTTTTCTTTGCAACCTGAATGCCTTCTCCAATGAATCGGGTTCCCAAATGCGAACTTCATGTTGGATGTTATCTTTTAAAGTCCCTATGAAGATATCAATCCTGTGTTCCTATGGAATATCAGTTACCCTTATATTCAATTTTTTGAAGTCCTCAATGTGCTTCGCCACTAAACCCTTTTGTTTGAGATTTATCAATTGGCTAAAGAAGGTGTTGCTCTTTGTATCCTCATAATGTGCTATCATTTCCTTCGTAAAAATTGACCAAGTGACAATTTATTTTAGGGAGAAAAGCCATCGATACCATACAAATGTATTTTGTTCTAAATGTAAAGTTGCAATGCGTATGTTTTGTGTGTTTTGCACATTATTGAGATCAAAATATTGCTCCATTTGTAGTATCCATGTTACAGGGTCCTTGCCATAAAACTTCCTCATATCCATCTTTGGAATATGGTGGTTCTTCCATCCAACATTAGAGTTTATTAAATAACGATTAACATTTATTTTGTTCTCGTCATGAGTTTCCTCTACTATCTTTTCGCCATTAGGAAAAATTTCTTGTATCAACTTTTCCAAACCTTCGATGTCTACTTTTAGATCATTCTTCATGTTTTCCATGTTGTCTTTAATTTTTTCATCAATCTTAGCTTCCATGTCATCCATATTAGCTTCCATGCCCACTTCCATGCCATCCATCTTAGCTTCCAAACCATTCATCTTAGCTTCCACGCCTTTCTTCAAACCATCCATCTTAATTTCCATGTCTTTCTTCAAAACTTCCATTTCATTTTTTGTTTCTCTTTGCGATAGCGAAATTTGGTGCACTTTCTCTTGTAATTTTGATATCTCATGTTGTGTCTCTTCATCTTCATGAGTCATAGTAGAGCCTTCTGAAGGCTTAATGGGTGTTGAATTATTTTTAGGGGGCATTTTAGAACCCAATGATGATATCTATTCTTCAATATTCCCTTGGCATAAATTCAAACTAATTTTTTTCAAACGAGACTTATGTAATTTGAAAAAAATACACACTTTTTTCTTGCTTTTGAGGAGCTCGATATTGAAAATAAATTATCTTTGTGATTTCGTATCTTCAATATCTAAAATTTGGCCCTGAGGTATCCCTCTGAATTCTCTTTCAAATGCCAAAGGTCTGACTTGATTTGGATTCTTCAAGAAAAATTTATGTCCAACCTCCCACAATGACCTAATTATGGATTGGTTCAAGAGAGTGAACTTGTACACTTGCCACGTGTCACTGTTTTCTCCTTTGGCCCTGAAATTGATAGAGAGGAAACTAAAGTCCGTGTAATTCTCGCCACGTTTTACAAAAATCCAATCCGATGCTCGGAGAGAGAGTTATGAAGATTTTATCACGATCACCTCTTTGAGATTAAATTCAGGAGCCTGAAAATTACCTAAATTCCACAGATCATATCTACGAAAATATTTTGAACCAAGCTCTGAAATTTTGCAAAGATTTTCCTCAAGATTTTGGCTTCATGCTTTAAAAATTTCAGCTTTTGAAATTTCGTAGAATAAACGTTATGACGAAAATGCCACGGTGACATGTTTGGTGTAGCGAAACCCTAGAATCTAAAGCTATGATACCAAATGTTGTGAAACCAGCTCCAAAAATAGAAGAAAAGAGATATCAATGCCTTAGAAATAAGCCACTTCGAGGGGGAAACCTCCAATACATTACCCGAATGAAAAATTCTTGGATGATACAAATGAAAAAACCTCCTTTCTATATATAGGAGTCCATAGGGCCACAGTGTAATCCTAGTGGGGCCACAATGTAATCCTAGCCGACCTAACAATAATAATTTAAGGGCACAATAATAACAATATGGGGGTTACAGGGGTACAAAAATAACAATAAGGGGGTTACACTAACAACAATAAGGGACTATACTAGTAATATAAGGACCTAAAATAGCCTCTACCCATTTAGTGACATAATTAGTACATACCTGATTGGTCCAACAAAATCCATGGCCCATTTTTCAAATGGTTCGATGAGTATCTGAGGTTGTAATAGCATTTCATCTGTAGGAACAGGTTTCCCCATTCTTTTACAACTTTCACACCTTTTTACATAATCCCTGGTATCTTTAAATATGGATGGCCAATAATATCCTAAATGAAGGATTTTATAGGCAGTCCTCTTATCAGCAAAGTGTCCACCACAAGGTTCATTGTGAAATTCCTTGAGAATCTCAACATTTCATCTTCTCGAAAACACCTTCTGATGATGAGATCTGGACCTGTTCTATACAATTCATCATTAACCCATCAGTACAATGCACTTGTTTAAATAATTTTTCTTTTCTCTCTAGGAAACAAGTATGCAGGTAACTTTCCTATAGCTAAGTAATTAGAAATATATGCAAACCAAGGAGATTTAGTAGATATTGCAAACAGATATTCATCAGGAAAATTATCTTCTACTGGAGTATCATTTTTAACATTTTGAATTCTAGACAAGAAATCAACAATTGTGTTTTATTTTCCAGGTCGGTCTAGAATGGTGATATTGAATTCTTGCAGGAGTAATAACCATTTTGTGATTATGCCATTAGTAATAGATTTATTCATTAAATATCTAATTGCAGAATGATCTATATGAATAAAGGTTTCATAGCCGGTGATATAATGTCTAAATTTGTTAATAGCATGGACAACAACTAGACATTATTTTTCAGTTACAGTGTAATTTAACTCAGCAGGAGTCAAATTTTTTCTTGTGTAATAGATGGCATAGGGGATTAAATATTTTTGTCCTAATACAACTCCTAGAGATGTATCTAAAGCATCTGTTGAAATGTGAAAAGGTAGTTTCCAATTTGGACCTCTTAAGATGGGTGCTTCAGAAAATTTTGTTTATAAAGTTTCAAATGCCAATTGGCAATCAAGATTCCAACTGAATTCACAATCTTTGGTGAGAAATTTGAAGAGTGGGGATGCTATTTTAGTGAAGTTTTCTATAAATATTCTATAATACCCTGTGAATCCTAGAAAACTTCTAACATCCTTTTGACAGCTTGGAATTGATAATTTGGAGATGAATTCAACCTTATATGAGTCAACTTTAATTCCATCTCCTGAGATATTATGTCCTAAGAAAATTCCTTCAGTAAACATTATAAAATTTTTTTCATGACTTAATGAAATATTTTCTTCTTTACATCTTTTAAAAACCTTTTCCAAGTTTTATAGAGCTTCTTCAAATGAATTCCCATAAAGTGTAAAATCATCCATATATACTTCCACACAATCATGTATTAGATCAGAAAAAATTCCTAATACTGCCCTTTGGAATGTTGCAGGTGCATTGCACAAACCAAAAGGAAGTACTCGGTAGGCATAGGTTCCCCATGGATAAGTGAAGGTGGTTTATCTTGGTCTTCAGGTGCTACCTAAATCTAATTGTAACAACTAAAACCATCCAAGAATGAGAAATACTTCTTTCCTTCTAATGTATCCAATACTTGATCTATGAAAGGTAATGGAAAATGATCTTTTAGAGTATCTTTATTCAAATCTTGATATTCAATGCATACCCTCCACTTAATATTATTTTTAGGTACAATCACCAAGGGAGAAACCCACTAACTGTCTGAAATTGGGTAAAGGAGATTTACATTCAACAATTTTTGTAATTCTTCTTTCACAATTTCCCTAAGATTTGGATTCATCCTTCTTTGAGGTTGTTTGATAGGCTTAAAATTTTCCTCAATGTAGATATGATGTATAAAAGTCTTAGGACTAATTCCTTTCATGTCAGCGTAGTCCCATGCATATGTAGAAGAATTTTGTTGTAATGTTTTGATTAAATTTCCTTGTTTTAATATTTCCAAGTTTTTGTTTATTTTCAGATATTTTCCTGGAAATATTTCAACCATAGAGTTACCAAATTCTTCCATAGAATATAGAGACATTTTCCTAGATGACAAGTATTCAATATTGCATTGTTCTTGAAAATGATCATGTTCATATTCTAAGGATGATTCACCGTTTTATATTGAATTTAATATTTGACTATCTTCACTAATACAAGAAATAGTAAAGAGAGGTTGTATATCATTGTCATCATCAATCAATTCTTCATCTTCTATTTCTATGATTGTTTTTACTGGAGGATATAAAGTGAATTTCTTTGTTGAATTACCATCAGAGAAATACATGTCACCAGATCTACAACTAATGAAAACATCAGTTGTAGCCAACCAAGGTCTTCCTAATATTAGTGGATATTCTCCTAGAATGTTCTTGGGTGTTAAAATCATAAAATCAATCGGATACTCCCAAGAGTCTAAGGATACTAAAATGTCTTCTAATACACCATCTGGCTTGATTACTGATCTATCTACTAATTGTAGTAATGTAGGTGTATACTGAAGATTTGGAAGCTTGAGTTGTTCCATGGTTTGTTTTCTCCTGATGTTTATGGCTACTTATAAATCAATCAATGTATTTGGAATTTCAATACCATTGATATGCGTTTTTACAACTGAACTTCCTGGATCTAAATATTTTTGTATGGAAAATTTTCCCATCATAATGTCTGCAATTTTTCCTACTAATTGAATTATTTTTATTTCTTTTGTTTTTCTTCATGGTTTCTTCATGCTCAACTCTCTTATTGTTTTGGATGGAATTGGAATCTCTTTAATAGCCTATAGCAAAGGAATTTTGATGCCAACATTTTTCAATTCATCTAGAAAATCATAATTGGGCAACATTATTTGTTTTTCTACCCCTCTATCAACTTGTAATATTTCAGGAAAAGGAGGGTTATAAATAGATACTGATGGTTTCTCTATGATAGGATTTGTGTTTATTGGTTTTTCTTGTTTTTAATTTTCAGAATTCTAGTTCTGTGGAAGAGATGTTCCTTCTTTAGAACTTTTATTTTGCTGTAGAGAAATTTCTTCATCAAAATTATCTTATTCTTGAATAACAATAGATTTTTTTTTCCTTTCTAATATTATACTAGATCTAAGTTGAACATCATTAAGATATAGTTGAGTAATCATGTAAGTTGGAAATTGTTGTCCTTCTATAGTGTAAGAATTTTGAGAATTTTTATTATTTGGGTTTGGCAATCGCTGGGCAGGTAGCTGGTTTGGTCTTTGTGGAAATGGTAATGAAAGTTGTGGGTTTTGGTTTTGGAGTTGGGGTTGTTGATTTTGTTGTGGAAATTGTTGGGGAGGATAGTTTGGATAGGATGGAGGATATTGGTAGTATTGATAATCTCTACCATAGGGACTTTTCATTCCTTGTGCCCAAGGTTGAGGTTGGGACCAAGGTTGCTACCAAGAATTCCAATTATTTGGTGGGGGTTGAGTATACATTTGGTTGTTAAAACCTTGAGTTTGTGGCCCCTGCCATAGTCTTCTAGAGTCAAAGAAAAGAGGTTCTACTGGATTTGAAGCTACTTCTTCCTGAAAAACAACTTTAAGACCTGGAATTAAAGGGAAACTCTTAGTTTCATGATTTTCTGAGAAAATTACACAGGTATCTATGAATTTAAAATCAAGAGGAAATTCTCTTAAGGCATTCTTCTTTCTACATTTAGAACAGAAAATAGCTAAGGCACCAGTTTTGACTTTCTGCTTGTTTTGTAATTTAAGGGTGTCTATCTATTCGCTAAGACTCCCTAAGATATATGTTTTAAATTCATCAAGCATATTTCCAATTTATACCCTACTTACTGTTCCAGTTGTAGATTTATTCACTCTAGAGAGAACATGATCTATTGCATTTTTCCCAGTTCTTGATTTTCCACTTGAGAGATGAATACCTAATTCACCAATTTCAGGTAATGTGAGTTGAGAGATGTCTCCCCTCCCCATCATGTTGAGAATGTCTATCCATTCATATCTAATGGATTTTAACAAGAGAGCTTTTAAAGTAT
Source organism: Pinus albicaulis (assembly GCA_034641835.2). NCBI lineage: Eukaryota > Viridiplantae > Streptophyta > Pinopsida > Pinales > Pinaceae > Pinus > Pinus albicaulis. Next base: position 901,117,978 of record CM076572.1, on the reverse strand, counting down.
CATGATCTAAGTTTTCCATTCTAGCTATGTTTATGTTGTGATTGAATCTTTCAATTAGATCTTCCAGGTTCTCATCCTCTTTTTGCATCATCTTGAATACTTTAACCTTTCGATTAATGGGTATGAAATAATAAAAATATTTTTGTAAAAATGCACTTTTTATATCATTACATGTCGTAATAGATTGTGTGATTAAACCCATGAACCATTTTAAAGCTTCTCCTTTAAGTTTTGTAGGAAATAGCTTTAGTTTTTGAGAATCTTGTAAGTAGTCATAAGATCTACACAAAAATTAAAATTCAAACAAAAGGTTTCAGGATCTTCATTCTTTAATGCAAGGAAATTTGGAAGAAAGGAAGGTGAAATATTTTTTATTTTTGCATTTGTATCCTCATCAATTATAAGAAATCCAAAAGAATTATCATCTTCTCTATTTCTTCTGTTTTCTTCACCTCCTCCTCTATTTCCTCTACCTCGCCCTCCACCTCTTCCTCCTCTAATTCTTACATTTTCACCATTTATAATTTCTACTTCTCCTTCTCCTGCCATTGTAGATTCCTCAGAGTTAATATAAGGTTCTAACTGTAAAGTTAATTTCTCTTCCTCTAGTTCTTCTATCAATGGAAAATTGAACAAAGTTTCTTCTTCTTCTTCCTCACTAGGAATTTCTAACTCTTCAGCTAGAATACATTCTCCTGTAGAGGTGAAAAGGTTACTCCTTCTATTGGAGATATAGGATATTCTTCCTCTAAGACCGCCTCAGTGGATGAAGTAGGAGATCCTCCTGGTTGGATTTCTGACCTTAAGACTTCATGAAGTCTATGTATAGTGAAGTATGGAATATGAGTTTGAGATGGTGGTGTAGCACTACATGGTCTAGGTGGGGTGAGTGGTGTCGTTGGAATCAAACTCCTGCCTCTAGATATGAATCTTCCCTTAGAATCTCTTTCTCTACGCATATCATTTTTTAGATGTAAGAAATAAGGCTACCTAATTACACTTCCTCGACAACGACACCAAAATTTTTACCCAATTTAATTTCTTAAATTTCTTATCATAAATCATCAACCGAGGTTAGTAATCTAATTAAGTATGGTGCACTATATATGCTCAGTTAACCTTCTTCTTACTTCGTTGTGTATGTTTTTATATTGTTTTGGGGGGTTTTGTTTCTTTATGTCTAAAGGGGTTAATCTTAAGAAATGAATTTACTATGAAATTAATGAACTAAATCTAATGAAGTTTAATGTTAAAAACTATTTTTGAAAGAAGGAAGAAAATGAAATGTTCTTTAACTATTCTAATTTGTATAAAAATGAATCAAACTTTAAATGGTTAGAGTCTGATAAAAAATCAGAGTATCTATTCTAATGAATTTGATATTTTTGGAATTAAAGCTAATTCTAATATATCTTAATCTAATTCTACTCCATGGACTAAAAGCATAAATCCTATGATTAAGAATTGAAATGACAATGCTAATCTAAATGGAAAGAAAATTCAAAGAAATTGAAAGGTAGCTACTATATGACCAAATACTCAATCATCCAATTTTGGAAGAATGACAAAGTCATCTTCTTGATATGATTTAACAAGCAGTTTGATTATACATTTAATTTAAAGATTTAATCTAAGAAAGAAATTAAAAAGCATGTAAAGGAAACTCAACTACTGTATGACCAAGTACTCAAATACCATTCAATTTTGGAAGAATGACAAAGTCATCTAATTGGTATGATTTAGAAAAAAATTGATTATAAATTTAATTGAGAATTTAATCTAGGAAAGTGGTATAAAAACATGTAAAGGAAAACTAAGGTAACTGTATTTGCTAATGCTTCAGACATAATCCAATTTTGGAAAATAGAAGAACTACTTTCTTGAGATGCTTTTGGTAAGAAAAATATTACACAGTTATTCTAAAAATAATTATGAGAAATATATGAAACAATAAACAATTTAATCTAAGGATTAGCTGCAAAGAAATGCAAATTTAACTATGAATTGACAAAACAGAGCTAATAAAATTAAAAAAAACTAATGAAACCTCCTTTCTGTGTAGGAGCCCTCTACAACAGAAGGAGTTGAAATCCCATTAGCCTATGCGCGGATCAAGAAGGAACTGAAAGAAACGAACATGCTCTTTGTATTATAAAAACAAAGTTTCAAAGCATACACAACATTCAAAAAATTAAGACTGTCTTCTAATTTCAAAACGACCGATATTTAAACAAATTTAAATGTAACTGTCTAGTGGTATTTCTGCCTATAGATGGAAATTACAACTGAAACATAGAATCAAATTCTAAATAGCTAACTCTCGATTTGCTACGTCAGAGCAAATCGAGAGTCTTTCATTCTCGGATCACGTCATTTGACTGAACTTTGACCATGAGCATAGGCACCTTTTTCTGTCGAATTCAAATATGTGGATAGGATGAGATCCATGTGTGGATCATTCCAAAGATGCCCATGTGACTCATTCCTTCATTCACTCCTCATAACCTGTCAAACCATTAAAGTAGCTATGGAAACAACAATTAGCTACAGAATAACATGCGTTTTGTAGCCGAGTTACAAAAATTCATTCAAATAACAAGAAACATCAAAATATAAAATAGAGGCCATTAAAATTCATTCTCTCAGATGAAATATGTCATTTATCATTGATTGGAGTTATGGATTTATGAAAAGGTAGGGAAAAGTGATGAGAAAGGATGTCATAGAAAGAACAATTTTGAGGTTCAACAGATATATTACAAAATAATTGTTTCAATCTAAAATACATAGTTTTCTTTCTTTCTTGTTCTAAGGTTGAAACCCTTGCAAGAGTGTTGATATTTTCTTCCCTCTACCAACCTATGCACAAGCTTCTCTTGCACACTATTCTTCACACAAGCTCCACGCACAAACGTGTGCTTCCTATTCTTGGTCTCACCAACTCATTCTCACAAAAACAATGATTAAAATTGTGCCTTTGTTCCTTCTTTTAAAGGAAATTCGAATGGTTAAAATTAGTGAGTTTTCTAATTAAGGAACTAAACTGGATTTTTTCTAGTAAAATAATGTCAACAAAACTAGTTAATTGGATGCTCCTAAAATTTAGGAGGCTAACTCCACTTAAGATTTTAGTTCCCAATTTAAATCACACTATAAAATCAAGAACTTGACTCTAAATTTCAACACATTAGTTAACTACCTCATGCCCTCCTAAATTTTAGAGAAAATCCTAAATTTTAGGAACTTGACCATGCACAAAAGGGAACTTGACTTTGACTCCTTAAATTAAGGCACAAATCAAGGAATCACATTTCTCGTTAATTTCAACACTCCCTTTTAGTGATGAAGGTGTTCTTGCTGATAACCTCGTTTACTTGGATCTGTCTTCAACTCTATCAAGTTATTTTTTGTTGAAACTGATCCCTTTGAACTAGAAGGATTCTGTGCTTTCTTCTATGGAACCTGTTCTGAATACCTGTTCTTTCACACCATGTTTTGTGAGTCCATAATCTACCACTATGAATGATCAAAAATCCTTTTCTTTTATTGAAATTTGGCTCACTAATCTTCCCAATAACAACCTTCTAGAGTCCATTAATAAGTCTACACATAGGGTCTTCTATATTTTCCCTGAACTAGGGCTCCATCAATCTGCCTCCTTACAGTCTATGGCTCCTTTCATGCATATTGTACTTGAGGTCTTCAATATGTTGCATACTACATACAAAAGTCATTTTTCACAACTATGTTTGTGAATAGTGCTCATCCTTCCATATTTGCCATATCCCTGTGACATATTAGTTGTTATTGCCGATCTTCTTATGGATTTCAGATCTACCCACATACAGTCACTCCTTGAATAATATGTGACTTTGACAACGAGCCCTCTTATCTCTAGTTTGTTAAACACCAAAATAGTGAACTAGGGCAGCAAAACTAACCCACTTGACTGCTATTGGCTTCTCCAAAAGTAAATCCTTGGGGTATTAAAATAAAAATCACTTGTTGTGACAAGTCTACCACTTGTCCACAACACTTAGGGAAGCTAGACAAATAATAATAGGCCTCCAACACACTATACATAGTCTACTATAGAAATAATTTTCAATACTCTGAAAAACCCTCATCACCTAGCATTCAATCAACATACAAATTGGAATAAGGATCACCAAAATAAGATTAAACCTCCTTCTCCTTATGCAAGATGCACTTGTGATGACCCTTAAATCTATTCCAATTGCTTGCATGCATAATTCTGTAAACTCCACTATTATACAAATATTTTTACATTAACCTTAATTCCTCCAGCTAAGGAATTCACATTCAATGCATGCATGAGATATTTTGGGTTGATTGAATAGTTAAATAATATATTTTTGAGATAGACTATTGTCTCACTGCTCAACTGACCTTAAACTGACTCTATTACTTGTTATAGGTCAGGGAAATAAGTACAACCGAAAATAACTAAACTAGATTGCTAAAGCTTAGCAATCAACGCATGCATGACTGAAATCCAAGCCAACTAACTTGAATTTGTTTATCTAACTAAGTTTCAAGGGCCATGTCACAGTATTTAATTGCCTCCAAGTTGTCCTGTTGATGTGGAAATTCTATTTACTCAATTTGACTAAGGCTAAAGTCAAATTGAGCACTTCTTGCTACAATTTCTAACACTTAAACCATATCAAAACTAATTTATAAAACTACGGTAATATTTTGTTAGTAAAGATCTTTCCAACAATGTAAACTTCATCCTAATTCAAGTTCTAGACACAAAGTTATGCCCAATTGAATATTTCCCTCCAATCTCATACATTTCTAGATGGAAGAAACATAGCATCCCATGTGCACGTGTCACTGATAAATTGCATGTCATTGAAATGTGGCAACCTTTAGCATGTAATCCATATTTCCATGCCATACTCATTATCAAATTTGTTCTTTTGGGGGAAATCCCCAAATTCTTTCCTTACCCTCCCAACACCAAAAATATTCAATACACCAAACTCTAGCATCCTTTTTTAGACCAATGTCAAGTGACAGAAACAAATCTCTCTGACAATAGGTGGGGTTTTGGGTTCCTTTAGTATTGGGGGGAAAACACAATATGGGAAGTCCAACCCTCCGGCAACTCAATGTCCAATATGTCACTTGATGACCCCCAAATATGCATATTTTTTAACCAAAAAATATGTTTGGTTATGTTAGTATTTGCGTGTTCATAGCTTTTTTTTATATTAGTGTAGGGTACCCAAAGAAGATAAGTTAATACCAAAAATTTTAGTTCCTATTCCAATCAAATTGAAACTCTTGAACTTCCTATTAATCGACAAAATTGTGGGTTTTATTTTCTCAAGGACTTTGATAGATAGTCAACACAACACTCTCACGATAGTCGATAGTTGAAATGCCAATGTTTGTGGCCCAAAGGCTTGATATCCCCTTTCATCTAAGATCTTGGTGAAAACCATAAGCTAAACCATATAACTAGGGCCTAGGGCCAAAAACCCCAAAATATCAACACTTTCACCATATAAAAATTCTCAAAGGTTAGAGGGGTCATGTTATAGGCCATTATGTCACATCCAATCAAAGTGCGCCTCTTAATGGGATCAATGAAAATCCTATTCCACTTGTCATCATCTTGCACAAAGCCCTAATAATGTACCATTCATCCCTCATAATTTCAACCCTAAACTTCCCTATCTGAGCTAGTTTGAGTGCCAACACTCCCTGCAAGCCTACTAGGGTTCATTCACCTACAAGTTGCTCCCCTGTGGCCAATGTTGGTCACCAACAGGTAGCCCTCCTTTGCACCTATGTTGGTTGTAGAATTTCAATAGAATGAGCAGGATTCTGAAAGCTTCACCTTATAGGAGTTTCCAGAATTTCTTTCAAGTACTTACCTTGGATTGACATTCAGATCCTATCCTACCCTACTATACTTTGGAGTTTTCACCACTTATCCTTTGATCCTATCCTTCCATCAAAGGCGAATCTAAATCCATATAATGGTAATTGGATAAGAAATCCCAACTTATCCCTCTCTCATATATATTTACCCTCTCCTATGGAAGAGGAAATGTGTTACACCATTTTTTGGTCATCTAATCTATTATTATTAGATGGACCCAAGTATACCATGTAAGACCAATTTTACCCTAAGTAAAATTGCCTTCACTATGAAAAATAACTTAGTAAACCACCTTTATTAAGTTGTTTATGGTCTAAACAGGAAACACCATGAGAAAATATTAAATAAATCTACATTTGTTTGATTTTCCTCAAGGAATAATTAGTTAAACAACAATTTAATTAATATTCTTGGTTATATTTAACCCAAAATAGGAAAATTAATTAGATAAATCATTATTTATCTTATTATTTTCTAGGAATAATTATTTAAACCTTATTTAAATAATATTCCTTGTTAAATATGACTAAATCATTTATAAATAATTAAATAAATCACTATTTATTTGATTATCACTCAACCACATCCTTAAAATAATAAATAAATCATTCATTTATTTATTTTTTACAAATAAAGGGATTTGACCCCAGTCAAAATCCTTTTCCCTCCAACAAATATAATAAGATATTTCATAAAAGTTGGATCTTGATTTGGTTAATAATGTTTTAATTATGCACCAATATCTAGACTAACTCAATATTTTGTTTTAAATAGAAGGGTTTTTCCATTCATTCACCACCTTTTGTTTCCTAAAGATCACTCTGGATTTATACTTTTGGTTTGACTTTGATCCACCATCATTGTCATATTTTTCTACCATTTTTCTTGTGAGCTCCCTTTGAGTTCCATTCTTTGTCTGGGTTTTCTACATCATCAAGAGAGAGTGATTTTAGATCTGAAGTGCTAAGGACTTACAAGAACCCATCCCATTGAGGAGAACTGGTAACATCCTTCTATGTTTTCCTCCCAGGTGCCATTAATACAAAATTCATTCAACATATTCTTGTATTGTCTATTGGATGCATGGAGCAACTCTTGTTTTTATTTACTGCTTAATGTATTTTAATGCATAGATCTAGATTTTTGCAGCATTTATCTTGGCCACCTAATTGCAGATCTAAAGATATTGGAAGCCATAATTGCTGTTAGGGTTGTTTTTTATGCACAAATAAAGTGGTTTTTTTTCATACACTTGCAATTAAGATTCATACTTACAACTAGCGACTCCACACAGGTTTATGGTTACGACCGCTGTCATTTTTCAGATCCTTGCATATCCAGCTGCTTCAAACCCTAGGATTTCTCTTCAGATTCTTGTTTTTATTTTCTTGATGTTTTTTATAACCTATAAAACCCTAAAACATTAAAAATTATAACTTCTGTGTGTTTTTAGACCTATTGCGTAGGTGATCGGCATCGGCCGTAGTTGAGACGACACATTCTTCTGAAATCTTCCCCCGAGAGTGCCGGAAGTGCAGGTCACACTTTTTGGGCCAAAACCTGCGATCTGGACCTTCAGGGCGCAAAAAACAGGCCAGAACCCGCGACCTATGCAAAAATCAGGTCAGAAACTGTGGCCTGGACTTTTTGCAAGAGTTTTTCTGAAAGTTTTCTAGGTTTGTCTGGGCCTCTATTCAGGGTTGTCTGACCTCCGTCTCCACCCATTTTGGACCTGTACTTGTTCTGTTTTATTCAACTAAGTGGGAACCTAGCCCCCTAGGGCTTCAGTACCCTCCACCTTTGGTGGAAGAGTTTTAGCTGTTGCAGGTTGTCTGAAATTTCAGTGTGTTTAGCCACTTTTTCAGATTTGATACCTTACCCTCAGATCCGCTTCAGATTGGTTATTTATCCATCCAAAACACCTCATTTAATTTTTTTGGGTTTTCCTCTAGGGTACTCTCCACTTCCCTCCAGGATATGGCCTTTCGCCACCTCATTTACATCAATATATCGTCTGATTTTTTGCTATTTTTCTGCATCTATTTCCAGCAGATCTGATATTTAGATCCATGTACCTCCTAACCTTAGATCTATTGGCTATTTCAATGTGTTTTGACTAGATTTTTTCCCACCTACAGATTAGTTGTTGAGAGGCCCGCCTCCTTGGGTTTAGATTATTATATAATTAGCTATTTAGTTTATGTTATTTCAGTTTCATATACTGTTATCTGCAGGTTTATTTACAGTTATACAACACACTTTTTATTTTTCTATATGAATGTCTGGGTTTAAAAATTAAAATTTACACACTTTACACACACACCTTAAGTGAAGAAGAGCTTGGTTAACACCACCAAGAAAAGACTTTAAAACATTGAAATCAATTGATCCTACACCTCTCTGCCCTTATTTTGACATCGTAATCAGTTGATCTTGCACCTCCTTGCCCTTATTGGTCTCTCTTCCCTTTGTGCCATATTTGTGTCGTCGTCATTGCACCACCAAGGAATTTATCCAAAAGTCTTCTTGGCCTTCATCCTTAGTTTCTGGTAGGAAGACTTACTCCTCCAAGTAAGATTCGAGTTAGTCCTCCACCGAGTCTGCACTCTGACTCTTCTTCTGGTTCATTGGGTTCTCCTTCTGATTCCACCCCCGGTTCTCCTCCTGTCACCTTCACTATGTCTGGTTTAGGACTTAACGCTGGTGCTAACCTCGACCCTAATGCTGGGAATACTACTAGTGGGACCGCAACATGAACTACCCTGGCTGCTCCCTTGGTTCCCTATATGGCAGGCCTCAGTCTTCCCGATTTTGACCAGTTGATAAATGACCATATACGCCATAATGTTGGTTGGCTTGCAATTACGACCAAGCTCCCTTACGACATCCCCAAGTTTGAAGGTCTTGCTGGCGAAGATCCTACAAATCATGTTCGATATTTCCACATGTAGTGTTCATCCAACTCCATTACCAATGACTCTGTCCGTCTTTGGTTGTTCCAACATATGCTTTCTGGTGAAGCTTCTAAGTGGTATGCTGATCAGGCCCCATCCTCTCATACCACCTTTGCGACTCTTGCCCGGGCTTTTCTGTCTTATTTCCAGCTTCCCCTCCGTTATGACTCTGGTACCGAACTTTTGACTTCTTTCTGTCAATCGTCTGTGACTGGCCTATCCGATCATGTCTAGGAATGGTGGAGAAGAAAGAGCCTATGTCGAGTCCCTACCTTCGAAGACCGTGTCCACATGGACTGGTTCCTTAGACCTCTCTTGCCTGCTATAGAAAAATATGTCGCATCGCATTTTCCTCAAACTGAAGAAGCCACTCTCCAGATTGCCTTAAAATATGACCTGATCTATGCTCATTCGGGTTATGTTAAAACCGTTCTATTTAATCTTCCCAGACTCGGTGGTGCCAACGCCCCGGGAGCATCTCACGCCATCGATGGTATTGTTTGAGCTCTCTCTCATCCATACGCTCAAGCTCCTATGGGCTATGGTTTTCCTCAAGGAGGGGCCAGCACCTCCTTCACCTTTCCCCCTCCCGGTAGCATGTATCCAAGATAAAACATGCCTCCTCCTTTTTCCCAACCGCCTGTTTACCACACTATTACCCAACCTCGTTATTATCCGTATCTGCATCCTGGTTCTCTAGCTCCTCCAGCATTATCACCTTCTCCTCCCTTTCCTTCTTAACCCCCCCAACAACAACCACCACCCCCTCAGGGGCAGGTGTATGCACAGCAGGGTGCGACTAATCCTCCTCCTTCCAAAAAGAAGAGGAAATGCACTCAAAGTCAATCTGCCCCTGGTAATCCTAGACCTAATCCTCAAGGTAATGCTCATAACACTGCTAACCAGAAAAAGGGCACTCAGCCCAAGCAAGACAGGCCTATTCACATGAATAATCCTTGTTCATGTTGTTGTGTTTTTAGTCATTACACACATGATTATCCTCTTCTACCATAGATGTGATAAATGTGGGAGTCTCAAGCAGTATTGCGAGGACAAAAAGCCTCCCCTTTCTTCCCTCCAAGTCCTCCGCCAAGTCAACCGACTGTGTTTACTAATCCTTTTCCTCAGCAAGGACTTGTGGCTACCCAACCACCTAAAGGTTAGGCAGCCACTCAACCTCTTCCATTTGGTACCTCTGATTACCAGATTCTCATGATGAACTCTGACCAACTTGTTATCATTGACCCTCAACCTTCAGACTCGGTCCCGTCAGTACAACAAGCTTCCCGCTACGTCTATCCCCGAGCCACCTTCTTCAGGTTCTACAGAGCCCTTTTCGACACCTAATGGTCCTTTGCAGATCCCTCAGCCTAAGGCATAGGTTCATACCAAGATCCTTAAGGGACCACTACGCCGAAATGCTACTTCTGGAAAAGCTACCCATTCGTATAGCATAGTAGATGATTTGGTGCAATCTCCTGCTGCCATTTCAATGCTAGAACTCCTCCAGTCGTGCCCTTCACAATGAAAATCTCTACTATCTGCCATGGGCACTGTAGATCCTTCAGATGATCACTTGATCATCTTTGATGCTGACTGGTCAGAACATCCTCCTCTTCCTACTTCTGTCTCCTTCCAAATCCCAATCAAGATATGGAATGCCAACGTTTCCCGGTGTATCATTGATGAGGGGGCATCCACCTGTGTGATGTCTACTTCAGTTTGGAAGAAACTCGGATCACCTGAGTTGGCTCCTTCCACGATCACTCTTCGAGCGTGGGATGGCTACGCCTCCCAGCCCACATCAGGGGAATTTTGAGGTCTAAAATGGGCATCCTAAGGAAAATGTACAATCAAAATTCACTTTATGAGAACCAATCACATTTTAGGGGATGACATCATCCCTAATCGTTGAGGTAGCATTGCTTGAGTTAAAGGTACTTACTTGTCACATTCTCAATGGTGGATAAAAACTCATGGTTAACCATGGTAGTGCTCTAAGTACTTTTAAAGTCAAAGTAAAGTACTCATAATAAATATCATTTCACACTTTTTGAATAAAATAATATTATTGTCATTTCATATTTCTTGAAAGAAACAATGCATATCCCTACACATTTATTATATTATATTATTTTTATATAGTATATTAATTACATGTTATTATACAATTTAAATAATATACATTTTAATTAATAACATATAATATAATTAAGAATTTATAAATTTATATTTATATTTTATTTTAAGTTATTTAAGTACAAAGAACAAATGCATTAATTGTTCAATGATAATGATTTTTTCTTGAAAAACTCATTTTTATTTATAGTCACGTCAATACAATTTTTTTATTAATTTTATTTTGGTACAACTTTTGAATTGAATTTAACTATGGTTACTTGGATTTTGGTGCAAAAAGTGAATTGCAAATTCATAAATATTATTTTATTGGTTTAGCTATTATTTTATTATTTCCTTAGGAGGCCCATTTTAGACCTCAAAATTCCCATAATGTTGGCCTATTCCGCAATTGTCCTATTACTCTTGTGGGAAAGGTTGTTTGCGTTGATGTAGAAGTCATTGATGCCCCCTTAGATTAAAAAATTCTATTGGGTCGTAGCTATACCTATGTGATGTCTTCCGTCCCGTCTACGGTTCACCACAAGATGTCCTTCCCTCATAACGGAAAGATAGTCACCATTAACCAGTTGACATATTACGAACTGAAGTCTCAGACCTCCCCTGAGTCCATCATCTCTTCGGTGGCCAATAAGCAAATCGTCGATCCTTTGACTAGTGTCTCACCCAGAGTTTACAAAGACCCCTCTTTGCTTGGTACATTCCTTGGTCTTCCTCCTCCTGTCTCTGATCCCAGCTCATCGAATGTTTGCATGATGCAATCGTCTCAGGTTTCCCTCAAGCGGCCCACTTCAGCTAGTCAACAACCTCCTCGCCCTCCGCAACCTACTCCTAGCCCTTCAATTCAGCCTTCTAGACCCCCTCCTCCTATCCCTTCACCTACAACTTGTATCCATGAGCCTCTTTATCCTCTTGGAACGGTTCCTCCAGGCCTTAACCGTCTTGGATCTGTCCCGCTTGGCCATTACCCCTCCGGTCAGATACCATTCCTAGCTCCCCCTCCTGGAGTGTACATGGTGCCTGTCATGGCTACGCTCTCTCTTCCTAACCTGACCTTGGGGATTCCTGTCTAGTACCTTGATCCCCCAGCCGCTACCCCGCATGGTCAACCCAAACCATATATTGATTTGACCCCAGTTCAATTGGTTCGTATGACTTCTCCTGCTGCTACAGTGCCTCAACCACCTCAACAGGAACCATCTCTTGTTGCGACCACTTCGGGTAAGAAGGGAAAAGCTCGCAAGAGGGCCTCAAAGGACAAGGCTGCCCCAAATGACCCTGCCCCTCCTCCGCCCCCAAAGCCCTATGCTTTGTGTGATGTTTTCGGTCATGCCACCCATACCTATCCCGAGTTGCCCCGTATCAAGCCCATGGTTAATGTTTCGTTCCCTGAGTCTATGGTCCCTAAAGCCTCTATTTCTTCTTCGACTGCACCCAAGAACCCTAAGACTATTCACACCAACCAACCTTGTGCTTTGTGTGATCTCCATGGCCATTACTTTCACCATTGTCCCCGTATTACGCATTACTGCGCCTATTTAGAGGTAGTTCGGGAGTACGAGGTTGAACATAACCAATCCGCCTCTCTTGTACTTGCGTAGTATGCTGCGGGCCAGCTTGAGGATTTACCCACTCCCATTGGCATCCCCCTTCTTGATGTCGGGATGACGAAGCCTGTGGCCACCATCCTCTACCTGTCATCATCCATGAGACCCTCGGTGGAAGCTCCCTCTGAATCTTCCCTTGTTGTTTCGCTCAACCTCCCTTCAGCGATCACCCTGGGCTCAACATCAGCGGATCCCTTATCTGCTTGTTCTTCCGTCATACCCTATGACGATGCACATGTGAACCTTTCTTCTCATGATGATGAGTCAGGTAGCTTCACCGCATCAGGTGGTTTTTCTTCCACCAGTCACCCCATCTTCTATTACGATGGCGACATTTTGGAAGAAGTCACCACCCCTAACTTTATCTATCCCCCCTTACATCAAACCCATGCTTTCGAACCACATACACCTTGTGGCCTCCACATTGACACCCAATGTCTGGGTAAGGGGGCACCCATATTTGAGAGGCCAAGAGAAGAAATTCTCCACAACTCTCCTAGTGCAATTGGTCGTGTCGACTCTAGTACCATCATTCTCCCATATTAAGAAGAACCTATAGAGTCCCATATCACTTCATATCACTCTAGAAATGATACCCCTGATCATTCCTTCCTTTTACATCAGCGACCCAGTCCCCTAGACATTGTTTTTGACAAACCTATGGGTTTTCTAGAGGAGAATCATTTCATTATCTCCAAATCCACTCTTTGGGATAGGAACACCATGTATGCAAACCCAAAAAATTAAGTCCATTTGCTTTATATATGCAGTACCAAACGAGATTAGTAATCCTCCATTCCCTTTCTTGAACTGCATAACCATAACAAAAACAAATGGCGCACCACATCATTAAAATGTGTTTAGATTCCCCTTTTTCTAAATACATTTTGGCATGAACACATCATGCTTGGGGGAACCTATGCCCCTCAACCATAAAAATCCCAGATCTCAGCCAAAAACAGCACTGAAACCCCCTTTCTCTGACAGGTCGCACTTTTCAGGTCATTTCCTGGGACAGGTCGCAGTTTTCTGCCTAGTACCTGCTATCTAGGTCGCAGAACAGACCCCAAAAAGTGCGACTTGGCCTGTTCATGAGCTCTAGGAACCTAAACTAAACTTTCAATCCACTAAAATGAAAGAGTAGGGTTAGGCCTTGTTGAGTCTCAAATCTGCATCTTTTCCATACACCTTTCTAGACCTTTTTCATTCACCTGAACCCTCTAAGTTGTCAATATCATTGCATATCAATCGTAAAAGAGCATCTAAAATGGTTTTTAACTATGTTTTGTGTCTGCTGTTTGATTTAGATTTTTGCTCATTTAGCTGCGGAATCTTGCCACTTTCCACAGCTGCTGCAACTTTCCGCAGCCATTTTGTGAAAGTCTATGTTACAGGTGTCTTCAGGAAAAACGAGCCACATGGGCAAGTCAGAAATGATGTGGACATGGATCGTGTCCTATTGGCTCGGGCAAATTCACTTAAGGAGGCTGCGGTCAAAGGTGGCCAAGTGGAAGTCAACCGTAGAGTCCCACGGTGATAGGACTCTGTTTCTCATCACGTGAGGATTTGCATGACCGTTTCTAACTTACGGGAGACACATCAACACCGTACACGGCTCCATAAGCCGAATCCAACATCCACTCTTCATAGATTTACTCCTCACTGCGGCCATGATGCTGGATCCCTGGACGTGATGATTTACGTGTCTCCATCAACACAAACTTTAGGGAATTAGTTATATTTCCTTTGTTATAAATAATGCGTTTGCATACGCATATTAGATTAGTCTCCATTAGCCTCCATATAGCTCTGTAATGTAATTACGTTGCCACTGTGCCGTAATATCAATTTTCTATTATGACTGCATTTTAATATATAAGAAGACTCTGTTTCCAAGCGTAATTCGTATTTGAAGGTTGTTGCCGAGGTTGGTACAGAGGGCCCCTGCACACGCTGAGGTTTTGTGCATTACTGTATAGTTTCTTATTTATTTCTTTAAGTTCATTGTACCATAATTCATTCATGTGTTTATACATTGCATCTTTCATGGTATTTATGCTTCATCTCTGTTTATAATCTTTCATGCTTTACATTTTATTTCTGTCTTTCATGTTTTATGTTGTTGTTAACTGATCAGTGTTCTTGTTTCAGATTACAAATAGGCAGCTCGGGCATTTGCATATATTTTGACTAATGACATGGAATCAATATTGTTCTGCTGCTAATTTATTTTTTTGAGTTTTTGTTTAATTCCAGTACTGCTTTGTTTATTTCAGTTTTGCACATTTGTTTCAGTAGTTAGATTTAGATATATTAAATTGCTCATGTCATTTTCAGTTACCTCTGAAAGCCACAGCTGGACTGATGGTGAGGGATTGAGGTATGAATGTGTAGTTTGATATTAGTTTACTTTCTGCAAGTTAGATATATTAAATTTCTCATGTCATTTTCAGTTACCTCCGAAAGCCACAGCTGGAATGATGGTGAGGGATTGAAGTATGAATGTGTAGTTTGATATTATTTTACTTCTTGGGGTTAGATATATTAAATTGCTCATGTCATTTTCAAGCATTCTCCGAAATATTGGCAGCTGGATCGATGGTGAGGGATTGAAGTATGAGTGTGTAGTTTGATATTATTTTACTTTTCTGCAAGTTAGATATTAAACTGTTCATGTCATTTTCAGTTACCTCCGAAAGCCATAGCGAGACTAATGGTGAGGGATTGAAGTATGAATGTGTAGTTTGATATTAGTTTTTCGCAAATTAGATATCGCATTGTCTAATTTGTTTATGGTTACCTCCGAAAGCCATAGCCGGACTAATGGCGAGGGATCAGAATATAAGTTGATGTAATTTGATTTAGATTTACTTTGTTGCAATTATTGGATTTCTTTAAGCATAGTTTCTTTTGTGTTTAGACAGAAGTAAGGATAATTTGGCTTTCATGCTCAATAATTCACTGTTTGATTTATTAGACTAGCAGCACATTTTCATTTCCTTTCAAGTTTTGTCATTTTATGTTTCAAATTCCTTTTTAAGTTTGAAGTTGGTAAATCAATATAAAGGATATCATTGCCTTGAACAATCATAACCATACTTGTTTTTATTTTAGAATTTCCATCTCACATTAGGAAACCAAAAACGACAAAAAGATAAGAAATAGGTTATCTTGCACATATAGTGCGCCACACTTCATCAGCTTACAAATCCCAGATTGATAAATTAATGTAGCAATTTAGGACACACTAAATTGACCAAACATTTTGGCGTCGTTGCCAGGGAAGTGTAACTAGGTAGCCAATTTCTTAAAAACAAAATCATAAAAGAAGGGAAAACTTGATAACTTCTTGAAGTATACTCTCCTCTTGCACCTAGTGTGATCCGGAGGATCAGAAAAGAGAGTTATTGGTTTAGTAATTTCTTAAGTATGCTCTCTTCTTGCACCTAGTGTGATCTGGAAGATCAGAAAGAGAATTATTAGCCCAACTTTTTTTTTTAAAATAAAAAAAATGACATGCATAGAGCAAGAGATTCTAGGGGAAGGTTTATAGCTAAAGCCAAGAGTTCAATTTTCACAACTCCATCTTCTTCAAGGCATAGACCAGATTCACCACCATCTACCCCTAGCCTTAAGATTTTTGGAATTCAAGGAGCAGCTGAATTAGAGGATTCTCCTATACCACCTACTAAATCTCATTTAGAAAAAGAAGAGACTCTCTCTCATCCTCCCTTGATAGAAGAACCAGAGGACTTTAAGGACTCTAAAGAAACTATCATGGCAGAGGAAATAATAGATGGATTTAGAGGTAGAGGTAGAGGAGGAGGAAACAATGGAGACAACAATGGTGAAGGTAATAATGAAAGAAATAGGGAAGGAGACAACTTGTTTGGATTCCCTATAGTTGATGAGGAAACTCATACAACAATGAAAAATATCTCACCATATGTCCTCCCCAACTTTTATGGATTGCGAAGTGAGGATCCTGAAACATTTCTGTTTGAGTTTGAAGTCGTGTGCCGAACCTATGACTATATGGAAGACTCTCAAAAACTCAAACTGTTTCCTTCAACACTGAAGGGAGCTTCTTTGAAATGGTTCATGGGATTAGCCGCTCTCAATATATTAGGACTTGGAATGATATGAAACAAACATTTTTGGATAGATATTTGGACTATTGTATGCCCACCAATCACAAGGATGAGGTATTCAAAATGATGCAAAAAGAAGATGAAAACTTGGAAGATTTACTTGAAAGATTTCAATACAACTTAAAAAGAGCAAAGATGAGAAACTTAGATGATGAAACCTTGAAAGCCCTCATATTAAAAGCCATTAGAGATGAATGGATATATATTTTAAACATGATGGGGAAAGGAGATATTTCTCAACTCCCACTTCGTGACATAACAGAACTATGTGTCCATCTCTCAAGAGGAAAATCTAAAACAGAAAAGGGCCTAGGGATCCTTCTCTTATTAGGGCTAACAAATCTGCAACTGGATCAGTAAGTAGGGCAGAGATTGGTAATATTCTTGATGAGTTCAAAACTGATATCTTAGGGAGCCTTAGTGAACAACTAGACACCCTTAAAATCCAAAACAAGCAAAAAGCAGAAACAGATGCTTTAGCCATCTTTTGTCCGAAATGTAGGAAGAAACATGCTTTAAGGGAATGTCCCTTGGATGCAAAAGTTGTAGAAACATGTATGATTTGCTCAGAGAATCATGAGACCAAGGATTGTCCTTCAATTCCTGGACTCAAAGTTGTCTTTCAAGAAGATCCAAATTCAGTAGAATCTCTCTGTTTTGTTGCAAGAAGACCTTGGCAGGGGCAACAAAATCAAGGGTTTAACAACCCTATGAATCTTCAAACCCCACCAAATTGGAATCCTTGGCAACAACCTTGGCCCCAACATCAAAATCCATATCAGCCATGGGTATAAGGGATGCAAAATCCTTATGGGAGATTTGCTCAATTTTATCAATATCCTCCATCTTTTCAAAATCAACAAGCTCCACAACTTCCAAACCCAAATCTACAACTTCCATTGCCATTTCCACAACAACAACCTTCTCAAAAAAATCCAAATCCTCAACTCATGCTTCCATTCCAACAAAATACAAATCAACTTCCAGCTCAGCCATTGCCAAATCCTAACAATAAAAATCCTCAGAATACTTACATGATAGAAGGACAACAATTTCCTACCCATATGATTGTTCCTCTCAATGATGTACAACTCAGATCTGGTAGAGTTTTAGAAAAACCTTCTATAGATATTCAAGAGCAAGATACCTCTGAGGAGGACTCTCTTAAAGTCAATGAGGGTTCTGAGGAAGCATCTCTTCAAAATTAAAACATTCAAAAAGAAAAAGAAAATTTAACACCCACAACTCCTATAGTTGAGCAACCTGCATCTTCATCTACACCTCCTTTTCCTGAAAGACTACAAATTGACAAGGGGGTGGAAAAACAAATCTTGTTGCCTAGCTATGATTTTCTAGATGAATTGAAGAATGTTTGTATCAAGATTCCCTTGCTACAAGCCATTCGAGAGATTCCTATTCTAGAAAAAAGAATAAAGGAGTTGAGTTTACAAAGACCAGGAAGGAAACTAAAAGACACAAGAAGAATCCACCTGGTAGGAAAAATTGCAGATATCATGATGGGAAAAATTACCATGCAGAAGTATATAGATCCAGGAAGTCCAATTGTCAAGACACATATAAATGGGATAGAAATTCCAAACACATTGATTGACTTAGGGGGGGCTATCAACATTATGAGTAGATAGACTATGGAACATCGAAAACTTCCTAACCTTCTTTTTACACCTACTTTACTGCAACTTGTAGATTGATCAATTATTAAACCAGATGGTGTATTAGAAGATATTTCAGTTTCCTTAGATTCTTGGGAATATCCAGTAGATTTTATGATTTTGACTCCCAAGAGTAATCTAGGAGGGCACCCACTTATCTTAGGAAGACCTTGGCTAGCCACAGCTGATGCTTTTATTAGTTGTAGATCTAGGGATATGTACATTTCTAATGGTAGTTCGACAAAGAAATTCAATTTGTATCCTCCAGCAAAAGCAATCACAGAAGTAGGAGATAATGAATGGGTTGATGATGAGGAGACTATACAACCTATCTTTACCATTTCTGAAATCAATGAGGATAGTCAAATTCTGAACACATTAGAAAATTTTGAGATATCTTCAGAATATGACCCCACACAATTTCAATTGGAATCTGACATAGAATATTTATCATCAAGACAAATGTCTCTTTACTCTATGGAAGATTTTGGTAGTTCTACTATTGAGATTTTTCCAGGAAAAACATTGAATATCAACAAACATTTGGAAAAGTCACAACAAGAAGAATTAACCAAAATTTTGCAAAAACATTCTACTGCATTTGCATGGGAGTATACTGACATGAAAGGTATTGATCCTAAGACTTGCATCCATCATATCTATATTGAGGAAAGAAGTAGACCAATCAGACAACCTCAAAGAAGGATGAATCCAAATCTTAGGGAGATAGTGAAAAAAGAGCTCCAAAAACTACTCAATGTAAACTTCATTTATCCAATTTCAGATAGCCGATGGGTTTCTCCTCTGGTTATAGTACCTAAAAAGAATGGTAAATGAAGGGTATGCATTGATTACAGGGAATTGAACAAAGCAACTTTGAAGGATCACTTTCCTTTGCCTTTTATCGATCAGGTATTAGATACATTAGCAGGTAAAAAGTACTTTTCATTGTTGGATGGTTTTAGTGGCTATAATCAAATTCAGGTAGCACCTGAAGATCAAGATATGACCACATTTACTTGTCCATGGGGAACTTTTGCCTACCGAGTGCTTCCTTTTGGGTTATGTAATGCACCTGCAACATTCCAAAGAGCAGTACTAGGAATTTTTTCTGATCTAATCCATGATTGTGTAGAGGTTTATATGGATGATTTTACATTTTATGGTAATTCATTTGAAGAGGCATTAGAAAATTTGGAAAAAGTCCTTATAAGATGTAAAGAAACAAACCTTTCATTAAGCCAAGAAAAATGCTTTATGATGTTTACTGAAGGTATTGTTTTGGGGCATCATATTTCAGGAGATGGGATTAAGGTTGATAGATCAAAAGTTGAAGTCATCTCCAAGTTGCCTATTCCAAATTGTCAAAGAGATGTTAGAAGTTTTCTAGGATTTATTGGTTACTATAGAAGATTTATAGAAAACTTCACTAAAATAGCATCTCCACTCTTCAAATTGCTTACAAAAGACTGTGAATTTAAATGGGATCCCGATTGTCAATCAGCCTTTGAAACTTTGAAAACAAGAATATCTGAAGCACCTATCTTGAGAGGACCAAATTGGAAACTCCCTTTCCATATTTCTACGGATGCTTCAGATACAGCTCTAGGAGCCGTGTTGGGTCAAAAAGATTTAGTTCCTTATGCCATTTATTATACCAGTAAAAATTTGACTCCCACAGAGTTGAACTATACTGTGACTGAAAAAGAGTTTTTAGCTGTTGTTCATGCAATTAATAAGTTTAGACATTACATAATAGGCTATGAAACTTTTATTCATAATGACCATTCTGCAATTAGATATTTAATGAAAAAACCTATTACTAATGGCAGAGTGACAAGATGGCTCTTACTTTTGCAAGAATTCAATATTACTGTGTTGGATAGACCAGGAAAACAAAATACAGTAGCTGATTTCTTGTCTAGGATTCAAAATACTAAAGAATATTCTCCTGTAGAGGATAAGTTTCCTGATGAATACTTGTTTGCAGTAACTATTAAGAATCCTTGGTATGCAAATATTGCTAACTATTTGGTTACAGGGAAACTGCCTTCACATTTATTTCCAAGTGAAAAACGAAAAATTATTCAGGAGAGTTCAAAATATTCATGGATTTCTAATGAATTGTTTAAAACAGGGCCAGATCTTGTGATCAGAAGATGTGTCAGGGAAGATGAAATGCCTGATATTCTTAAGGCATGTCATGATGAACCATGCGGCGGACACTTTGCAGACAAAAGGACGGCCCATAAAATCCTCTCTTTAGGATATTATTGGCCTTCCCTCTTCAAAGATGCAAAACAATATGTCAAAAGGTGTGACAGCTGCCAAAGAGTAGGGAAACCTACCCTTTCAAATGAAATGCCATTGCAAACACAAGTACTCATTGAACCCTTTGAAAAATGGGCTTTAGATTTCATTGGACCTATTAATCCACCATCTAAGCAAAAGAAGTATATATTGGTTTGTACTCATTATGTTACTAAATGGGTAGAAGCCAAAGCATTAGTATCTGCTACTGAAAATTCAGTTGTTCATTTTCTTTATGAGGATATTTTTACTCGCTTTGGTGTTCCAAAAGAAATTGTGACAGAACAGGGGAGTCAATTCACATCCAACCTGGTGGAGAAGCTGATGGAAGAATACAAAATCAAGCACAGATGATCTACTCCTTACCATCCGCAAGCAAATGGTCAAGTGGAGTCTACAAACAAAGTTCTTGAAAGTATCATCACCAAAACTGTTCATCTACATAGAAGAGATTGGGTAGAAAGGCTTCCTGAAGCCTTGTGGGCCTACAGAACTACATGGAGGAATACAACAGGACATTCTCCCTATGAACTTGTTTATGGGAAAGAAGTCTTGCTCCCCATTGAGTTCCAAGTCAAGACCTTCAAGATAGCAATTCAGTTGGGGATGGACTTATCAGAAGCCCAAAAGCATAGAATAGAGCAGTTGAATGAGCTAGATGAGATCAGACAAGAAGCAATTTTAAGAACTGATCTAGTTCAATATCAAAGAGCTAAATGGCATGACAAGTACATCAAAGAGAAGAAATTTCAAGAAGGAGATTGGGCATTGTTATTTGATTCCAAGTTTAAAGATTTCAAAGGAAAATTTCAGACTCATTGGCTTGGGCCATATGAGATTGACAAGATCTTTAGCAATGGAGCGGTAAGAATCAAGACCATTGATGAGTTTCAAACTCCTCTTATTGTGAATGGCTACAGATTGAAATTTTATCATAAGCCACTCTCAAAAGAGGAATTTGTCAAAATGTTTCAAGAAAATTCTGCAATCAGGCTGGTACAGAAGAATTCTTCTTCTCCACCAGCCTAGCTTTTGTTCTTTTCAGTTAAAAAAATAAAACTAAAATAATAATAATTTGTATAAGCCTGAAAACCAATCACTGATTGGCAGTCTTATACAGAAAATATAGGGTGAAAATCAGGAACACCTCACACCCTATATTTTCCAAAAAAATAAAAATAAAAAAAATCTCTCTTTCATTTCACAAGTTTTGTGACCACCCACTCCATTCCATTCCACTTCATTTCACTCCACTTCATTCCATTTCACTTCGTTTTATCTATTTCATTCCATTTCACCAATAAAATTCTCTTTCATGACTATTTCCATTTAGTCAATTGTCATCCGTTCATTTCCATTCACCCAAATAATAGTTGTGTCAGTTTCTGCAACTGACATCTGGTTCCGCAGCTGACACCAGTTTCCGCAGCCAGAAGCAGATTCCGCAGCTACCACTCTGTTTTTCAAAAAAATGTACAGCCAGATGTTATTTCCATAATCATGAAATCAAATGCAGGTATGAGGACCAATTATGAAGACATGGGGCATTCAAGATATCAATGAGGAGCAACTAATTGAAGACCAAGGAAAAATGGTAAGAATTCCAAGGTATGAGTAAAAATTTATTTCAAATAGCATTTAAAACACATTTTTATATAGTTATAAACCATAAGCTCCATTATGTGCAATGATTGTATTGACAACTTCCGTAACCACTCCATGATCTCTGTACAATCCTCCCACAATCCGTGCATTCATTCTCAAACGGTCCCATAATTAAACCTCTGATCTTCACTCATACTCCGATATTCCACCTGTGACAATGAGACGTAGTTGATTTGACTACGGCTTCTTTCAGCCGCATAAAATCCATAGCCGTTGTTTAAACGTGCTTACATTTATTTTGCAGCCACCAAATTTTAAAACACTGCCGGATGTGTTATACTCCTCCTATTGTTCTATGAATCTCACAGCCGCATTTCCGCTCTGCTCACGTAACCCCTCTCTATTATGCTACAGTCTTTATACCCACTCTCTGATATCTACCTACAGTCATCGTGCTCATTTCTGTTCATTCAACCGTCCTACTTCCATTGAACCACTTCACGCAGGCAAGTTTTTAAAGAGCAGAAAGAAGGATGGGTAAATTGTTGAGAGCAGAACCAGAGGGACCTAAATTCATGAAAGGATATCCGCAAGTCAGGGATACATTGAAGAAGGCAAAGTGGCTGCGGTTCATCCAAAAGTTTAGAGGCTACCATAAAGAAGTGACAAAAGATTTTGCAAGGTCGTTCAATGGTCTGGAGGTAGAGATTGGAGACCTTAAGTTTACGGTGAATGAGGCATCTATATCATCTGCCACAGAACTTCTTCAAGAGGTTGAACGTTGGTTTAAGAATAAAAGCATTAGTGATGAAGCTTGGGGAGTAATTCTACATAACCCAGGTATGGACATAACTATTTTTAAAAGAGGAATTCCTGTTCATGCTTTGAAAGAGGAATGGGCTACTTTGCTGCTAGTTGTTCAAAAATTCATCACCTGTGAAGGCCGTTTTGGTTCCATGTATATGTACCATACCAGATTACTGATGAATTTTCTAGATAATCAAACTCTCAATCTCCCATATTTTCTATTAAATAGTTTGAAGAAGATGTCTGTGACTGTTCAGAAGCATTTAGGGGATGTAGAACCTCATCTATATCACCATGGTCTTGTAAAAATTTTGATTGAAAAAGAGTTAAAGGAGAACAAAGATACATGGGAACAATTTTTGATCAGAAATTTCTTTGAGGAACCTCAAGAAATTACTGAAGGTAGCACATCAAGAAGGAGTAGGAGAAAAAGAACAAATGATGAAACTCAAAGTACTCCTACTACTACAATTGAAAGAACTAGTAGGGAAGAGAGACTATCAAAAAGGAAGAAGAAAGAAACCAAGGGTAAAAAGCCAATAACATCAAAAGAGAGAAAAAGTATTGAGGCTATACATCAAACCCCTTCTTCCGAAGAAGAAGATCATCAAGTGTTATCTGAGAGATTGGTTCATCTTCAGAAACAGTTATCTATAGCCAAGAAGAAAGAGAAATGAAAACAAAAGCAAAAAGACAGTGGTCCACATCGTGTGAAAATAAGTTCCAGACTTAAGGGGAATTTGAGGAAAACGCAAACGAAGGGACCTCATTTTATTGATCTGGGAGAAGAAACATCTGAACAATCCCCAGTTGACCACAGTCCATCTCACTCTCAGTCAGTTAGTGAACCTAGTTCATTTCATTCTCAGTCATACATTGAACATAGTCCATCCCATTCTCAGCCAGATTTTGAAGACAACTCTCCTTCACGGCATTTTGGGGACAGCCCAATAAAAATGACACCTGATATAGACCCCAAGTAGCAAGAAGTATATGATTATATAGAATCTTTAGAAAAAGTAGCTACAGGTCCCAGTACTTCGTCCATTCAGCCTCACATATCACAAAATGATCTAGTCCAATCACTGAAATAGGAAGTATTTGAGCTAGAGCTTTTAAATAGACACATTAAAAATGAAAATGAGACATTGAAGGAAAAAAGCAAATTGGAAAAAATCATTCATGATAATACCATGCTACATCTGGGAATATGGCAGAAGAAGAACAAGAAATTGAAAAAGAAATTCCAGAAGTTAAGCAGAGCACTGGTTAATATCAAATTTAGATGCTTAATGAAGAAGCCCGGGATGTTGGCAGCACCAAGGAAGAAGAGGAGAGGATTGGATGTACTGGCTGAAGTGTCAAGGCATATGAACTGAAGAAGGATTATCAAAATTTTGGTTGCATGAGGACATGCAACACCTTCACAATGGGGGTATGTTGAGTCTCAAATCTGCATCTTTCCTATACACCTTTCTAGACCTTTTTCATTCACCTGAACCTTCCAAGTTGTCAATATCATTGTATATTAATTGTAAAAGAGAATCTAAAATGGTTTTTAACTATATTTTGTGTCTGCTGTTTGATTTAGATTTTTGCTCATTTAGTTGCGGAATCTTGCCACTTTCCGCAGCTGCTGCAACTTTCCGAAGCCATTTTGTGAAAGTCTATGTTACAGGTGTCTTCAGGAAAAACGAGCCACATGGGCAAGTCAGAAATGATGTGGACATGGATCGTGTCCTATTGGCTCGGGCAAATTCACTTAAGGAGGCTGCGGTCAAAGGTGGCCAAGTGGAAGTCAACCGTAGAGTCCCATGGTGACAGGACTCTGTTTCTCGTCACGTGAAGATTTATATGGCCGTTTCTGAATTGCGGGAGACACATCAACACCTGTACATGGCTCCATAGCCGAATCCAACATCCACTCTTCATAGATTTACTCCTCAACGCGGCCATGATCCTAGATCTCTGGACGTAATGGTTTACGTGTTTTCTATCAGCACAAACTTTAGGGAATTAGTTATATTTTCTTTGTTATAAATAATGCGTTTTCATACGCATATTAGATTAGTCTCCATTAGCTTCCAGATAGCTCTGTAATGTAATTACGTTGCCACTGTGCCGTAATATCATCTTTCTGTTATGAATGCATTTTAATATATAAGAAAACTCTGTTTCCAAGCATAATTCGGATTTGAAGGCTGTTGCCCGAGGTCTGTGCAGAGGGCCCCTGCACACGCTGAGGTTTTGTGCATTATTGTATAGTTTCTTGTTTATTTCTTTAAGTTCATTGTACCATAATTCATTCATGTGTTTATACATTGCATCTTTCATGGTATTTATGCTTCATCACTATTCATAATCTTTCATGCTTTACATTTTACTTCTGTCTTTCATGTTTTATGTTTTTGTTAACTGATCAGTGTTCTTGTTTCAGATTACAAATAGGCAGCCCGGGCATTTACATATCTTTTGAATAATGACATGGAATCAATATTGTTCTGCTGCTAATTTATTTTTCTTAGTTTTTGTTTAATTCCAGTAGTGCTTTGTTTATTTCAGTCTTGCACATTTGTTTCAGTAGTTAGATTTAAATATATTAAACTGCTCATGTCATTTTCAGTTACCTCCGAAAGCCACAGCTGGACTGATGGTGAGGGATTGAAGTATGAATGTGTAGTTTGATATTAGTTTACTTTCTACAAGTTAGATATATTAAATTGCTCATGACATTTTCAGTTACCTCCGAAAGCCACAGCTGGACTGATGGTGAGGGATTGAAGTATGAGTGTGTAGTTTGATATTAGTTTACTTTCTGCAAGTTAGATATATTAAATTGCTCATGTCATTTTCAGTTACCTCCGAAAGCCACAGCTGGACTGATGGTGAGGGATTGAAATATGAGTGTGTAGTTTGATATTAGTTTACTTTCTGCAAGTTAGATATATTAAATTGCTCATGTCATTTTCAGTTACCTCCGAAAGCCACAGCTGGACCGATGGTGAGGGATTGAAGTATGAGTGTGTAGTTTGATATTAGTTTCTTTTTCTGCAAATTAGATATCAGATTGCTCAAGTTGTTTATGGTTACCTCCGAAAGCCATAGCTGGACTAATGGCGAGGGATCAGAATATAAGTTGATGTAATTTGATTTAGATTTACTTTGTTGCAATTCTTGGATTTCTTTAAGCATAGTTTCTTTTTGTGTTTAGACAGCAGCAAGGATAGTTTGGTTTTCATGCTCAATAGTTCACTGTTTGATTTATTAGGTTAGCAACACATTTTCATTTCCTTTCAAGTTTTGTCATTGTATGTTTCAAATTCCTTTTTAAGTTTGAAGTTGGTAAATCATTATAAAGGATATCATTGCCTTGAACAATCATAACCATACTTGTTTTTTTATTTTATAATTTCCATCTCACATTAGAAAACCAAAAACAATAAAAAGAGAAGAAATAGATTATCTTGCAAATATAGTGCGCCACACTTCATCAGCTTACGATTCCCGGATTGATAAATTAATGTAGCAATTTAGGACACACTAAATTGACCAAACAGGCCTCTTACCTATAGTTGACGATCTCGATTCCAATGGTCGGTTTGTTCGCTACTGTCGCCGCAAGATTTAGGGCCTTCTCTCCTTTCTACATTCACCACAACACCACTTGAAAATGAGTGAATTTGGAGGGAAAATTCCTTATTAAAAAAGAAACCCTTGATTTTTCTTTTTCCTACTGCGAAAAAACCGTAGCTAAGTTGACAAACCATATGTACCATTGGAAAGCTCTCACTGAGCCCTAAAATGGGTATCTATTAGTTTTTTGTGATTTGATACTTCACCAAGACACATTTTGTCCAAGAAGTGTCGCTTCACCACTCCTCAAAATCGAATTTCTTCACTTACAACACTTATACTTGGGGCACCACTTTGCCTCCATACTTGTCCATGCTTGTGTCGATTTTTGTCATGAGTAACCACCATGTACTCATGTTTTTATGGTCCCCATTGGTCCTTTTCTGTGTGGCAGCATCATCGAGTCACCCTTGTTTAGAGCATCCTAGTTAAGTCATCATCGCATTCATGGAGTCTATCCCGAGTCCTTTTCTATCCCGCTATAGTCCTCCATCCTTCATTTCTTGGTCTCTCTCTCGTGTTGCATGTTATGGCCTCCAGTCCCACTATCCCCTATCCCTCATGATATTGTGTTAGTCGTTTCTAGGTCATCCATGACCTTTATGCTCTAACAAGGGAAGTTTTCCGCCCACTACTCAGTACCCCCCATTTCATCATCACCCCTGATGTTCATCTTCAGTCGCTCTACTATTTTCTCTCGTGCCTTAGTTGAGGACCCCTTATTGCCTCATCTATGGTGGACCTCCTTCTGTTGACATCAAGCCATTTATTCTAGAAGACGGTTCTAGAGGGTGGTGTACCTTGGTTCCAACTTCCACTCTTGTTCGGTGCCTCGGATTAGGCAAAGGGACTCTTTATAGCCCTTTGACTTGATTATTTCTCAGCTCCAACTCCTTCCAGCATGATCGAGATTTGTATACTTGATGGTTCAGTGATGCAACAACTTGGATCAGCTATTCCTGGTTGTGTGTGAGATGTTTCAACCGTCATGAGGGGGTGGCCATACAGGTAGCTCCCCACATGCCCAGATGACCTCTTCATTTTAGCCTTCGATGCAGCTCCATAGATTTGATGATGTTGGCCTTAGTCGCTTGCAACGCCTTTTTTGTTGCATGTATTAGTCAGATTTTCAGAGCCCTTTCCTGTTTACAGGGGCATGTGGGTTGTATTTGTATTTCATGTACTTAGATATTATTGTATAAGTCCTGGATGTTATCCTAGGTATAGTATGTATGTGGGACTCATTATCATATTTTTATCTGGCTCTTGTTTATGCCAACATGTACTTTATAGTTCAGTCCCTTGTTTACTAGACGCCATTCTTTGTACTTTGTCTCGACGGGCATAGGTATGCCTCCCCCGCTGCCTATAGCATAGGTACTCACTCATAAAAGAGACTTGTGGCACCTGTAATTCTCACCTCCTTAGGGTCTAGTCCTCTCAGCACTTTGGTCTACCTTATATTTATCTCCCTCTGACTTCCCCTTCGGTGTCTAGTGATTGAGTTCTTACAACATACTTCAGTCATATAACCTAACGCTCGCACGCTGGTGGGCAATCTGTTACACCATTTTTTGGTCATCTAATCTATTATTATTAGATGGACCCAAGTACACCATGTAAGACCAATTTTACTTAGGGTAAAATTGCCTTCACTATGAAAAATAACTTAGTTAACCACCTTTATTAAGTTGTTTATGGTCTAAACAGGAAACCCCATGAGGAAATATTAAATAAATCTACATTTGTTTGATTGTCCTCAAGGAATAATTAGTTAAACAAAAATTTAATTAATATTCTTGGTTATATTTAACCTAAAACAGGAAAATTAATTAGATAAATCATTATTTATCTTATTATGTTCTAGGAATACTTATTTAAACCTTATTTAAATAATATTCCTTGTTAAATATGACTAAATCATTTATAAATAATTAAATAAATCACTATTTATTTGATTATCACTCAACCACATCCTTAAAATAATAAATAAATCATTTATTTATTTATTATTTACAAATAAAGGGATTTGACCCAAGTCAAAATCATTTTCCCTCCAACAAATATAATAAAATATTCCGTAAAAGTTGGATCTTGATTTGGTTAATAATATTTTAATTATGCACCAATATCTAGACTAACTCAATATTTTGTTATAAATAGAAGGGTTTTTCCATTCATTCACCACCTTTTGTTGCCTAAAGATCACTCTGGATCTATACTTTTGGTCCGACTTTGATCCACCATCATTGTCATATTTTTCTACCATTTTTCTTGTGAGATCCCTTTGAGTTCCATTCTTTGTCTGGGTTTTCTACACCATCAAGAGAGTTGAGGACTTACAAGAACCCATCCTATTGAGGAGGACTGGTAACATCCTTCTATGTTTTCCTCTCAGGTTCCATTAATACAAAATTAATTCAACATATTCTTGTCTTTTCTATTGGATGCATGGAGAAACTCTTGTTTTTATTTACTGCTTAATGTCTTTTAATGCATAGATCTATATTTTTTCACCATTTATCTTGGTCACCTAATTTCAGATCTAAAGATATTGGCAGCCATATTTGTTGTTAGGGCTATTTGTTATGCACAACTAAAGTGGTATTTTTTCGTACACTTGCAATTAAGATTCATACTAACAAAATGGTTGACTTTGGAGAGTGATTTTGCCCTTATGTTGCTATAGTAAGTAGTTATCGGCTCATTCATAGGGTGATTGGAGGGGCATATTGTGATAAGGAAAGGACGAGTTAACAACTTGGAGGAGATATTCTACTGAAGATCAACTTCCACTTATGGTTGTAATCTCCTTCTATTTATATTAATGCAAATAATTCTCGGTTTTCCTATATATGATGTTGATTCATGTATTTTAATACCATGTTGATCTATTGAATAGAGTATTTAAATTATAATGCATACATCTCGTAGTTTATTGGATTTTTTTATATGACTATGCATGTCCAGTTTGAGTTTTTGTTTGTTTGCATGTGATAAGAATTGGTTTCAATTTTTCTTTGTTCTTATCGTTTGGTCACTTGCAAACTTATTTGTTTGATTGTTGATTGCTTGGATGAATTATTGTTTGAGTCCTCATTCTGAAAAGTGTAAATCAATAATTGAACATTTGCATCTTATTTTTCTTCATTTCGAAAATTAAATGTGGTGAAAACAACTTTTTTTCATTTGGAATTTAGGGTTTTGCATGTACATTATATTAGGAACAATCACATTGAAAGGAAGATTTCATCTTGCATCTTGTTTGCTGCATATTCTGTGTTGCATCTTGATTGTTTCGTCCCTTGCATAGCTAGATTTTCATTGAAAGAGAAAATATCCATGTTTTATCATGCTAGATTTTCATTTTAGGATATTCAGGTGACATCTGTAGTGAACCCTAAAATTGTAACTTAGTCAAAGATAAACAGTAAAATTTATTGAATCAACCTAATGAGCATTTGTAAGATTAACATAAATATTTAGAGCTATAGGCTAGAGATTTGTTCTGGTGTCATTAAACATAGGAGTTGTCATTGTTTTCCAACGTTGCATTTCGGGGGTGAAATCTCGTTACACGTACGTAAGTATATAGGATCGTTCTCAACGTACCTTTGGGTATATCAGATGGCACTCCATGCATGAAAAGTATATGGGAAAAATCTCATTTAACGGTTACGCATTAGACATCATTACTAAGAACTACACTCCCACGTATCGTCGATTCTGTTTTTGGAGTCTCGTATGGGTTGTTATCCAGCCACAGGTAACCGAGTCTACCGCATTGTATACCGTGATAGACCGAACACAAAATTCGGGGAGATCCTCTGCCATACATTAAGTCCCTGGTTCGCCAAGGTGTATATTGTAGTTCATGGTTTCTTACTAGTCCTTTATGCCTAGGTTACCTATTTTTTATTTATTTATTTTTGTGTTAATAAAATTTATCATCCAACGTGGAAGAACAAAATCCCTTTCCCCATCATTTGCATAGAATGAAAAATAAGCTTCCTATACCTCTATAGGCTACTCTTAACTGATGTCCAAAAAATAAGAAAATAAAAAATAACAAATCAGGAAATTCAAGCACTAATTTTGGCCCTCCTCCTAATACTGAATTTCCAGAATCATCTGTCCCTTCGAGTTCTGAACCTGAGATTACATCAATCCTTGTTGGTGACACTAACACAATTGTAACAGAAGTTCCTGAAACTCTATTACCTTAGGTCACTGAACCTGACCTTCCTGAGTCAAATGATTTGTTTCCTGAGGTCATAAACCCGAGGAACCTCAACCATCCTCGCTTGATTCAGCAGGACCTTCCTCTTCTCTTCCTTTATCTAAGACATAACCAATATATCTCAGGTCCGACGGTGAACCTCTTCCATGCATAATTTTGAGCATTTAATAGATCCCTCAAGAAGAGCCTCATCCTTATTCTCCTTTTCAT
This sequence comes from Pinus albicaulis, assembly GCA_034641835.2. Taxonomy (NCBI): domain Eukaryota; kingdom Viridiplantae; phylum Streptophyta; class Pinopsida; order Pinales; family Pinaceae; genus Pinus; species Pinus albicaulis. The sequence continues at coordinate 901,086,732 of CM076572.1, read as the reverse complement.
TGGGAATGAATTCATTTTTATCAAACTGAGCCTTTTCCACCTCTTCAAACTCTGACAAAACCTCCTTGACCTGATTCTTTGGGCTTACCCGAGGATCTTTGGAAATAATATTTATTGGGATTGTCAACCATGTATAGAGATGATTCAAGCTCCCAAATCATGTCCACCACTATGGTTGACATCAAGTGTCACTTCCTCACCTATGTTTGTGACATCACCAGAAAATAATTTATATGGTGGCCCATTCATCCCACCTGGTTATCAGTAATTATCTGGTACCTTTTCTAGTGCGACTTCTAGTCCTTGGACATCTCCCATGTCATCTAATTCGAGAATAATTTATAGTACTTATCTTAAAAATTCCACACAATTCGCTCCTCTTCATCAGGCTACACCTATAATAGAGCATCAGGTTGTTCCTTACATCAGTGGAAAAAGCTACCTAAAAAGCCTAACTCTCCTTATATTCGGTACCGTCCATATGGACTGTAGTTACATTCGTCATCTTCTCCTCCTTATGCAAGGGGGGGGAAACTGTTGTTGATGTTGTAGCTCCTAGAGACAACCTTGAGTTGCAAAAGACCAGTTCCTAGTATTATCACTCAGTAATTTCCCAATGTTAAAGAAATAACTCACTGAGGTAACCACAAACCTACTTTTAAGCCTTAGGATCTAGCCTTCCCAATGCTTAGAGAGGTCTCCCTCTATATGATTTAACTTTGTTAATTATATTTGATTTTAGGCTTGTTATGTAGGGTAAATTGGTTTTGGATTTTGATTTGATTTTGGTGGTGAAATCACTTACTTAGATGGATAGATATAGGTATGTATCCCATTGGGAAAATGAAGTCAATGTGTCAAGCAGTCAGATTAGGATCAAGGTCTAAAGGTAAATGTTTACAGGGTAAGATAGCTGAGCTACTTCATATATTCAAGGCTAATGATGAAATGGTTTTGCTTGGGATAAACAGAAATTAATAATTCTTAAATCTGGATCCTGAATGAAAAGGCAGAGGTCAATTGAAATCAGGGAGCAATTAAGGGTTCCCTAATCTTATATCAATTGAAAACATATAAATAGTAATAAATTAAGACAGAGTGCTTTTAACAAATTATGAAATATAATTCCTGATTTATTATTTAGATTTAGAACACATTTAAGAATAAATGGAAAACATAAGAGAATTGACAAGATAGGAAAGTGAAATACTTCACTGCAGTGGCCCAACACATGAATCCTGTAATATGATGCTTTATTTAATGTGATCCAGTCTACTGACTTGAAATTGATACAAAAAACCTTAGGTTCAGAAAAGTATAACTATAGAAATTTTCATCAATTAATTCACACTCAATACTTCAAATGATGAAGTATTCATACAAGCTCTAAATTAGAATATCTTGAAAAAAATATCAAGATTGATTTACAAATATCTCAAACTATATTACATAAATAGAACTTAAATAAAGGACACTAAAAAATAATGAATCTATTTGGCACAATATTTATGGATTTATGGTGACAAAGAAGAGAATTTCTAATTTTATTGCAACTCTTAGTTGATGATGAGGCTTCCAAGTCACTACCTATCTCATTCCTTTGTGTATTTTTCTCCAGAAATTCTGAAAAATTGGGGTCTAGTGATACCTTTTTATATATCAATCTGAGATAGATATGAAAAGAGTGAAAGAGGTTATTGTAGATAAATATGTTACTGAGATAAACCTATCTAAGTTTCCTAAAATTCTGTTCCATTTGTTCACAATAGGCTCTGCAAAAATATGTGTAAAACAGGATTTTGCACACTCTGAAAAATAGGCTGTGAATATGTGCTTGTATCTCTCATTTTGTAAGACCTGTGCATAAAATGAGATAGGTTTTTGTAGCTTGGCATCGTAAGAACATAAACCTCCTTTATTTTTTCAAAATTCATCTTTTATTGGCCAAAATAATTTCTGGAAACATATGACTTAAACATGAAATTTTTGGAAAATGTCCCTTGTTGCTCTGTTTTTGATCTTTTAACCTTATTGTTATTTTAACTATTTTTACTTTTACTTTCGATAAATTTCATTGTTTCTGGTAAAAATATTTTCATCTTTGTTTAACCATTATTTCCTCCATGTTTACTTTTACTATTTTACCTTGACTGCTCAGTTACCTTTTCACTTTTACCTTCTACAGTAAGTGTGAGTAAAATATGTCCTGGAGAGTTGCTGATGGAAATGTTTTCATCCTCTGTTCTCACCATAATTGTGTAAATTTCTTCATTCTGCTCTGCTACTATATGAAATATTCTTGTTTTATGAAAACCATCCGAACTCATTTCCTTGTGAATTCTTGGCGTAAAACATATCTTAACTAGTATTTAGATTGTTTTATCCAAATTCTCCTTTTGCTAATAACCTGCAAAACAAAACAATAGTTAATGGAACAGAGGCTTGAAGGGAAGCGAATAGTGGCTTTAGGGAATTGGAAATTTAGTGAGATGAGTTCTAGATGCAACAGGGGGCTTTCTCGCAATTTCGCAGAGGTTTCGGCATAAGGGTAGATATGGGTTCTGAACCTCAAATAGCTTAACACATGGGTGCAAGGCTATAATAGTTTACCACATAACATAGTGAGTATGTTGTTTCAAAAATGGCACAAATATTACCACAATGGCTCGATATTTTCATTGCATTGCTTTATTTCCTTTAGTGCAGAGTGGAACAATGGCTTATCGCAGTAGAGGAATGATTTAACGCATTTGTGGAGGGGCAAGCAAGTGGTTTTTGCATCGCGGGGTCAATAGGTAAGTGGTTTATCGCACAGGTGGAAAATGGTAAATGGTTTTCATTGAGTCAATGTGATCCAACAAAAATGTGACGCGTGGAGGGGAGAGAAAAGCTGAAAACAACTTTTATCGCAAGTTTCAACTTGTTTAAAGACTGTGCTATGATATTTGCGATGGTAGATATGCGTCATTGGATTTGGCGGGTGAAAGTGAACGGCTGGGATTAAATCGTTAAGATGCGGGGTAACGAGCGTGGGGCCCGGGATTTGTTTTATGTGGCGGGCTTGAATTTATATGTTTAAAACAAAGTTTAAACATAAAGTTTATATGTTAAATGGGATAGGTGGTTTAATTTTTATTCAACCAATGTAATGTATATAGGTGGAATATAAACATTGGGCAGGATAATATATAAAAGGGATGGTTTAAACCTATGGGGAGCGGGGACTATATCAAGTGGGGATAATATACCATAGGATAAATGTAAAATATGGGTTTGGATATTTATTTATACAATGAATTAATATAATACAGGAAGAAGGGCATTTTAAAAGGAGTTAATGCATTATATTAGTATGTTAATAATGAAATGAATGCGGGAATGAAAAAATACACTAAGGCATAGTGTAAAATATGATATTAGGCAATATTTTCATAGTGAGGGCCCAATATTAACATTCTACACTTTAAAACTTAGGGTAAGTGCATTTTTAGGGGTTTTTTACTTTTCCAAATGGTGAATAAGCATTTTGACTTAGGAAAAGGGGTTTTAGTAAGGAAAAATGAGTGATGTTAAGGGAAAAGGGTTTTTATGAAGGGGAAGGGTTTCAATGAGGTGTAATCCAATACCTTGTGCCAATCAGTCAATAAGATGTGGGTCTGGTCCCACCAAAAGTCAGAGAAATACTCCGAGTCTTTATGACTGAAGGATTTAGTACTGGAACACATTGCGGGGAGGGAAATTAGTAATATGCCAAATGATTTTTATCCATGCCTTGTGAAACTGCTTTCTTCCTACCCATCATTTATTCTACCATTTTTTCCTTTATTTGCATGGGTGCATTTGAGCTTGCAAACCCTTATTCATTTTTCTTTTAAAACAAGAAAATATCTAATTCTAACCTTATTTCATCCAAGAGCTCAGATCAAACTGTTGAGCTCCTTATTATTCTATATTTTAACTATTGATCTGCCAAGATTAAACTGTTTGGCTAGATTTTATTCTCTATCTATGAACATGAAATTTAAAGCATGAAAGGTCAAGATTAAGAAGTTTGACCTTCATTGATTGTGGCATTTTGAACAAGTTGCACACAATCTTTATTTTGTAGTAAAGTAAATAGTAGTGGCATTTAAACGTGCAACACTTTCATGATCTATTTTGGTTGGATTCATGTTTAATATTCTTTTTCGATCTTTGTTTCTTTTTTTCCTTTGATTTTTCTTTTAGGACTTTTACCCTCTTTACATTTTTTAATTTTCTAATATGGGAAAACAATTTGCAGAAAGCAAAGTATGTACATATTTACAAGACTAATCAAAGTCAAATAAAAATTATGAATCCTATTATTATAGGACCCTAACACCTAGGACATCTTAAAAATCAGAGGTTGAATGTGAACAATTGTATGAAATACCTCTGATAAAATATGGGATAAGAGAGAAATGGTTTTGGTGGTTCATGGACTGAGAAGACCTTGGATTCGATTCATGTGAATTCCCTATACTATAAGAGGGCTCAAGAGGCTATGAGGCTATATGGAATTTAGATGGACCAAGTATAAAACAATGAGAAGAAACTTTAAAATATGCAGGGGCGTTGACAGAGAATTGAGAAGGAACCCACGTGAGACATGCTTAAGAGATTTAAGAATCTGTCGCTTATGAACTCTAAGGAAACAGATATGAATGAAAGATGAAAAACATGAGAGGCTTGTGGAGCGCTAATTAAGGGAGCATAGAAAACTTCATACATGAGCGTTAACACCAAAGAGTTATATAGACACGAATTCATGCATAATATTGGAGACTACTGGCAACTACATTACACAAACCATCAAAGTAGAATAGCATGAAAGATGATTACACATAATGGAAAGATTATTGATAACAAAAGGAAACAAATACATACTACTCACTGCTCCATCCTGGAATCCAAATAATATCTTTGTATTCTATTAATTTGAAATAGCTCTCCCAAATATGTATCTCAAAGCATATGGATCACAATTCTATAGAACTACAACAAAATTATTCAAAAATTCCAGACCCTTTCTTTCATCTTAGAACTCACTACATATAGAGTTATCCTTGAGGGTTTACGATCAAATATTCTATCATGATTAACCCACATAGGTGAAATCAAAATATCCTAAGAAACTATTAGAGAGTACATCAAACAATCACTCTTGCAGCCGAAAAATCAAAAAAGAATTGCGTAAAATTGGGATTTTTCTAGCGAAACATCACTATCTAATCAGTAAAAAGAAACAAAGCAGTTGGCCATGGAGGAAAAATTCCAGAATCTTCAAAGGATTGGTGAGAAGTGGATAAGAATAGGTGAGTGGTCCAGACTTCATCATGTAATTCCATCTTCTATTCAGCATCCTCCACTCTCTCACTCTCATGATTTCCACTTGATCCGTTGTGAAGTGGGCATTCAAACTGCACGTGTATGGCTCTTTAACGGAATTTCCTTGGACCAACCGAACAAACCATGCCTGTGCTGCTCTGCCAAAATGTTGTGCTTGTGCTGGAGATGAAGGGGAGATGATGGTGAAGCCTAAAGTAAGGCCGGAGGCACTAACACACGATGGGACGATTTAACATTGAAAGGAGCAGGACAAAGGCCGTGGGAAATATTTGATGACGTGGTGCGGTGGTGGGGCCCAGATCCATATCGCAATCGCAATTTTTTACCATGAAGTAGTAGAGATAAACTCTAAATGGAGTGATGTGCAAAGAACAGGGAGAAAGGAGGTGACGTGGAGGAAGGTGGGACCCGACCGCCGCCCGCAGATCACAAATCTTAACACTAAACAGTGGAGGTAAACTTTAAAGGTTGCAAAGTGCGATTTGCGTTGAATGGAGGATGATGTGGCAAGGAGGGTGGATCCCACTATATTGGCTAAGTTATAAAGTGATGAATGGTTATGCGGTAAGTGTATGAGGCTTCATATTATATGAAAAGTATTACAAGCAGCCAGAAGTGGGGGTAGAGTTACTATGGTGGGTCCAACCGAATTGAAACTTAAACAAAATACTTTGCAGGCGCTTATGCGGTAAGTTATAAATCGTGTGAAATGCGATATGCGACGCGCTAAACGCTACAAAGTGCGAAGAGGAAAAAGATAAGGAAAAGGCGGAATAAAAGGGTTTTCATGCAGATTTGGGTGATGTATAAAGGTTGGATGGGTCCCGCTTCATCGCAAATCGTATTTCACTCATTTTAGCATTTACCATTGCACTCATCTTGAAGAAATTGGATTTGGGATTGCGATTTGAATCTCTGCCGCTAATCGTTGCTTAGATCTAACAATCCTCACCACTCACTTGTTGTGGTTTTCTGACCTTGTCTCTTTGGTTGCAGCCAGTCATTTCTTATTTTTTCATTGAATAGTTGTCCTACGGTCATGACTTGGTCTGCTTTATCATTCATGTCTCAACCTGAACACATGCACGAATTGAACCAACCTTGCTCAGGACTATGCCCTTGTTGTTTTTTCTATATTAACTATTTATCTGCTACCTTTGTCTTGTGATTTCATTATAGGGACCACTTCTCCATGTTATGTGCGGTCACAGGCCAACATTTGGTATTAATCCATATGGTAATCCACCTAATTATCATCTACCTTATCCTGGAATGGCTGCCAGTGTTTGGTAACCTACTTCCCCCATTCAACCTGGTTGGTTTTGGGATCGAATTTTGAATCCTTAGGGTGCACCATCCTCATCACAATTTCCTATATATCAATCATTACCTCAAAAGCTCAAATATATTTGATCCAACCTTTATAGCCTATTCCGAAGGTATATGGCCCTTCCTAGGCGCCACTTAGTCAAACTATACAACGTGCCTCATCTTCTCAATCACTTGCATAAATTTCTCCTCAAGTTACGATAGGTAAAATTATTCAAAATTTGGCATAGTCTCAACCGAACCCATCATACCATGGGGCAATACAAAATCCTATCAAGAAATAGTATGGAACTCATCACCTACTTTTCCAAGGTCAAAAAATCCAGACCCAACCATTCCAACAAATTTATCGTCATCCTCGGGCTGGGAAAAAAACTCATGTGTATGATGGTTATTAGAATCCTGCATATCATGGTAACCAAGTTCCTCATTATCAGAACCCTCCTTATCCGTACATGCAAGTACCCATTTCTTAGGATTTCCCTTCTTAACTAGGTCATCCTCCTTCGTAATTTAATCAATAGTTTCCTTTTGTGGCCACTCTCGAATTACCTGATTTAAATCGACTAATAAAAATCCTATCGCTCATTCGCCATTGTGGCCGATTATTCCCACCAAGTTTCCATATGATATCCCAAAGTTCAATGGGAATCCAGGAGAAGACCCATCGACGCATTTCATGACGTATCATCTATGGTTTTCATCAAAATCCCTTAATGATGATTCCATTCAACTTCGTCTTTTCCAGCGAACACTTATAGGTATTGCAGCTAAATGGTATATCAAATTACCTAGAGTGTTGTTTCATGATTTCAACACTTTACCACCACCTTCCTCACACACTTATAGTTTCTCATATGATACAAAATTGGAACAAAAATATTGAATAACTTCAAATAATTATCGGATTCCACTCACATTTTGGATCACATTCATGAGTGGAGGCATTGTCAATGGTTGTTCAAGACATTTTTTCTCAATCAGTTGTTAGCAAAATGGTTTGTCAAATATTTTTAGCTCCTATAACATAAGATGTGGCCAAAGGTGGAGTTTTTACTGAAGAGAATTTGATTGCTCGTCCTCAATATATAGATATGGTTTATACCCAATTAGGCATGCTCTATGATAAGATACCAAACTCTCTGCAACCTTCAAACATTGTCCCTCTTCCACCTCATAAATAATCTCATGTTGCTGATGGCATTATTGGTTCTTCGATTTCGTAGTCGGTGAGTAAACCATCTGGTATTTCTCTCACCACTCCTACACAAAACTCTCAATCCGACCCTCCTGTAACTTCTACTTCTGAGATAAATTCTATTTCATCTGATAATGGAAAATATTAACAGCAACCTGGAAGCAAGAATAAAGGAAAAGGTAAGAAAAAGAAAAATTCCTTACTATGGGATAAATAAAAAAATTCGTCTTCTAATGAGAAACAAAAGCCTCAATATCCATGATTGATTTGCAACAAGGATCACTCTACATGTGATTGTTCGCATTATGCTAAAGATAATCAATTTCTTAAGTCATCCACTTCTCCTCCTCTGTTGATCGACCCATTTCCCAATTAGAAGACTCATATGTTTTCGTGGGACCCCACTTCCTCTAACACAGTTTGGATGCTTTCCTCCTCAAAGCATAGATCCAATGTTTTGGTGGCCACTCAGAATAAATACTATGGTAATGTGAATCCACCGAATGGTCAGACTACTGATCAACTTGCCATTTTGGCACAAACCTCATTTGATTCTTTTCCACATCTGGAATTGACTATCAAGCCTCTGTAAGGTGTTATTCATAAATATTCTTACAACCCTTGTTTAAGAGCTTCCCAAAATTACAATGTAGTTGAAGAATTGGCTTAGTCTCCATCGACCATGTCCACTCTTGAGGTGTTTGAAAACTCCCCTGCCCAAAAGAAGGCCTTTTTGTCGACTATCGGATCTATGGACCCTCAGATTCTGTCCTAGGGGTTTTCTCTCATGAAAACTATACTCAACTTCTAGCTCAGTTAGCTTTTATGATTCAGGTCACTATCCACGGTAAAAGCATTCATCGTTCCATTCTGGATGAGGGAGCTAATGGGCCTCTAAATTAGACATAAAATAAGGCCCATCTAACCTTTCTTAAGCCCATCTACCTTCCTTATGCACATGAATATATATATTAAATATATATATATATATATATATATATATATATATATATATATATATATATATATATATATATATATATATATATATATATATATATATATATATATATATATATATATATATATATATTAAATCCCTCCTTCTGCACTTAATAATGTTTTCTTATGCTTCAATATTTTCTTAGGAAGGTTTAAAGATAATTTCATGTTTGTGCTAATATTGGTTATTTTTGTAGAATTGTGAGAATATTTGGCAGATTATGCAGATTTGGAGAAGGAGATGATTTAGGGACTTTCTCCCTGCAACTCGAAGATCAAGATTGGAGAATAAATGAGAACAATATCAGGAAATTAGGGATAAATCTTGGAGAGATTTGAAGGGGGTTGTACACCCTCCTTAACTCTCAAAGACAGCCAAAGGATTCTCATGAGATCCCCTCCAACAATTCAAATTCTAGAGGCAGCAAAGTGACTCAAGACCAAGTGCACTCAAGCCATACTTCACTTGGAATCAAGTGGACTAATTGCCTATTTTTTAGGGAGTTGCTGGTAGCTGCCCTTGAGGATAAATAAAGATAATCAAGAGCTAATTAGGGTTGATTCTATTCCTGTTCGGTCCAGCCATTCGATACAGTTCATTCCATTCCATTTTCATTCCATTCCATCCCATGCCATCCATTTTCCATTCTATTAGGATTTTGTTGTTTAAGACCTTTAGGATGTAATTAGATTTAATTTTAATGAAATGAGTATTCAGATGAATTTTCGTTGATCTAGTTCCAGAGAGCTGGGCTCGTAGATTAGGGCCCAATCCATGTGCCTCGGCTTCTCTACCTGTTACCATTCTTTCCTTTGTCATTTAGCTAGTTTTTTTTTGTCCATTATTTATTTTTTGTTTCTGTCATTTAGTTCATCTTGCTTTTGATAGATTCAAGTTGCTGTTTCGAATTTTTTCTATAGGTTTTCATTTTATTAATACAATGGAGGATAAAACTCTAAAATCTGTGGATCTAAAATTCCCTTCTCATCTCTGTCAATAGAGCTCGAGGGGGTAGGATTTCCCACAGGCCAAAAAAATTGATTTTTGTTCAATGTTTTTATCACGCATTCTTTTCTGTTTTTTCATGCATGAATCTATAGGTTTGTTTGCAGGAAGCAATATTAAAGTTACGGAGAATTTCACCCTTTCCTTCTCGCTTCATTTTCCATCTCTGCTGTTACACTTCTATCCCCTTCTATTTTCACTTATTTGCAGCTGTCGCACCATTTTTATTCTCAAAAACACTTCAAAACGACTAAGTCTTCCTTCTATTCATTCATTTTCACATTATGCGGCTATCGTAGCCATTTTAATGCAAAACGATTGACAAACCATCAAAGTTTGACCTCCGCCCTTTTCTTATCAGTTCTCTCGTTACCGTACATCGCAATCACACTTCACAACATTTATTTTAAGACTTATCGCTCCGATCTGCCGATTGCGATATTGTGGTCGCGCTCCGTCGCCGATCCCATTGCCACACCCATCGCATTTCGCACTTCGCACCATTTAAATGGTTTTTGTTAACACTTACCGCTTGTTGGGTTGGGATTAAGTTACATTTTCACCCTACCTTTACTTCGAATTATCATACACTTTTAGGAATTTTTCCTTATCTTAACAGTAAAGGAAAGGAGGATTAATGAAAAATTTGGACAAATGGACTAATGACAAAAAATATGCTTAAAATACTAGTATTTGACTTATTTAATCTTTATTCATAGGAAAACAAGGCAACTGAATCGATGATAACCAAAAGATAGCCGATAGATAGAGAACACGCACTCACAATGACCCTTGGGACCAATGGAAGGCAGAAAGATAGATCCACGTCTGAAAAAATCAAATGACGGCCACGAGTAGTGAGCTGTCGTTTGTCGAAGACCATTCCACCTAACGAAATCGCCTTTAAAAAGGCCAAAGATGAACGAAAAAGGGAGAGATGAATAGGGAATTATTTTCTGTAATAGACGTATCAGGACAGAATTGTCCAGTTGTATTCATGTTGTAACCTTTTTAATAAATAATTTTGGCATTTTAAATAGTCATTCCCTGAGTTTTCCGTCGCATTAGAATTTTGGTGGTTTGGGCCTAGCCCTGGGAGTTTCCACACTCACCTCTGTACTGTACGTTAATTACGTAATTTATGTTTAGTTTCCTGATGCATTCTGTGAGATATCTTTCCACTTGTTAACTCCTACGCCTATGATGTTGTAGTTTCCTATGTCACTAAGATAGTTCGTTGCTCACATTTCTGGTTTGCAGTAATTGTTTTATAACTATTAAACATATTCATCTTTTTCTCAATTCCTTTACATGCGTTTACGAGCTATAGCACGATTTTTGTTCAGTGATTTATATCATTAAGAATTGGATATTTTCACCAGTACTATAAGATTTCTTGTTGTGCTTAATACAAAGGAATGTTAGCTAGTTAGTTTGCAAGAGAATTCCATTGCAAAATTAAATAAGCGATTGTTGTTCAATTCATTACGTTTGTTGTTCCATTTAGTAGAAATTCTATTCAATTCATTAAGTGTGATGTTCAATCATAGGTGATTCTCATTGAACTTATTTAGATAGAATAGTTAACAAAATTTTACAATTCCATTTCCTTTTGAGTTGATTGAACTCTGAGAATTAGTTAATCCTCTTCATGGTAATATAGAGTAGCTGTTTTCGATGTCACTCCATATATACTATGCTTGCACTCTTGAAATAAGAAGACTTACCCTGGGTTAAAAATTGAATGAGAAACATAGAGGTTGCCTATAATAGTCACCTTAGTGAACCAACATTTTTGGTGTCTTTGCCGGGGAGAGTGTTGAAGAGCGACGTCCTTCATTCCTTTTTATTTGTTGTTGCGAAGAATTGGGTATTAAAAATGAGAGGTAAGAACCTGCATATTGGCAAGAAAAATGCTTTCCCCCTAACCCACTTCTTAGCAATTGTTCAAAGGTTAGTAGAATAGGTGCTCTTGTTTTATGACTAGGAAGAAAAGGATAGAAACAAATCAAAATCATCCGCAAAAATCTACGAAACCTAAAGGACTAGTAATCCTTGGTAGAACAACATATATAGATGAAATCGTTAAGAGAGCTGAATCTTAGGCATCTATAGGACCCATAACCATATCCATTCAAAGTCCTACTACACTCCCTCAGACAACAGCCTCACCACTTGTAGCCTATGCCGAGATTCATAGTGAAACTGAAGGTTCTGAACAAAGCCTTCAGACTGCTGAACACATAAGTACTGACCCTTCAAGAGAGGGAGGTTCTTGAAATTTACAATAAGGAGAACAAGAAACTAGTGGGGCAATATAAGTAGGAGCTCTAGAGCCTGAATCCCCTAAAAAATTGGTCGAGACTAGGACGCTTGGTATTCCAGATCAAGGAAGTGTTGTAAAGCCTCCTCCCCACTCACCACCCAATCCCACTAAGATCACTCCTCCGGAACAAGAGATCCCCGAAGAGTACTGGCATATCTTTGATCAAATGGAAAATAATCAAAACCAGAATCAAAGATAGACATCGACATCAGAATATCCCATTGTTGACCATGCTGCTAATGCCCCCATGAAATCCATTCCTCTGCAAAACATCCCCACCTTCCATGGGTTGACCTCGGAAGATCCTGATGCATTTGTATTTGAGTTTGACATCTTATGTATGGGATATGACCATATCACCGACCCGCAGAAACTGAAATTGTTCCCCTCTACTTTGAAGGGGGTGGCATTACGTTGGTTCATGGGACTTGGTGGGGGAACCATCAATAACTGGGACCAAATGAAGAACATTTTTATAACTAAATATCAAGATTATTTACGAACTCGGGAATTAAAAGATGAAATCTTCAATATGTCTACAAAAGACAATAATACATTACAAGAGTATGTCAAAAGATTTCAGTATAATATACAAAGGTCCCCATATACTGCATTATCCAAAGACATCTTAAAAGCAACAAGGATTAAAGGAATGAAAGAAGAATGGATTGAAACACTTAATATAATGGGAAGAGGGGACATCTATCAAATAGAATATGATGAAATTATTTCGTTGTGCATTAGGTGCTCTCGGGGCAGTATGTGAAATAAGCCAATTGGGCGAGACTAAATAAGGAAATATCTCAAGCAGTCTGGTGGCAACGCAACCAGAGCAAAGTTTGGTAATCTTTTGGAAGACTTCAAAACTGAAATTTTGGGTACTTTGCCAAAATAGCTTGATGTCCTACAAGCCAAGTAGAAGCAAGCTATAACAGAACAAAACTTGGTCGTCTTCTGCCCATGCTGTCGGAAGAAGCACATCCAAAGGGAATGCCCCTTAGACACAATTCAGACCTGTGCTATCTGCACTAATGATCATGTCACAGACCATTTCCCTTCACTCCCAGGACTAAAAATAGTTTAAAAAGAAGCAAGAGAAGAAACAGAGAAAGTATACCTGATGAACTAACATCGACAATGGCAAGCACGACCAGGTATGCCTCAAGACCTGTCTCCGTTATTTCCTTCTCTGCAATTTAACCAAAAAAACCTCGTAGCATCTTGGAAGAATCAACTGCCTTTCTCCACTTGGCCGTCTCATTCGTTTCCTATAGCACCTTGGAAAACATAACCATATTCAAGAAATAATTGGCCAAGCTTTCCTTGTTCCCCTCCTTATTGGAAAAACAACCCATATCAAACCCAGTGGCCAGCATCTCCTTCTCAAACCACAAATTGGCCTCAAAATTGGCAATGACCTCTGGGAATGACCCACCCACCAATAGGGACAGGGATTCAAAATCAACCTACACTGCCAGCTCTCTACCCTGTCCAACATAACCCTTAGCCTCTCATCTGTCCTCAATTACTAGCCCAACCCAATCCTAACCCCAACAACAGGTTGGTTCAGCTAATCCAGATTATAGAAAATCCAATCCCCGAAATTGAGCAGAAGCAATGTAATGAAATAAAGCTGAGATCAGGACATATTATCTCACCAGCAAAAGCTACAGCCCCACCACAATTGGAATCTGGAGCTCCAACAGAGCCCATAAAAACAAATATAACTGAAACAGAGGTGGAGCAAGAAAAATAAACAGTTGACTAAGAGAAGCCTGGAAATATTACGATTTCTCCAACCCCTTTCCCTGAAAGTTTAACGCTGCCTAGACGAATGGTTTCTCCAGATTTTGATATTTTTGGGGAACTAAGAAACATTTACATCAAAATTCCTCTTCTACAGGCCATACAAGACATCCCCATCTATTCCAAGACAGTTAAAGAACTGTGTGGAAGGAAGAAAGCAAAAAGAGAAAAAAATGCTCCGACCGTTCATGTGGTGAGAACACTATCTGACATATTATTGGGTAAGGAGGCTCTCATCAAATACGATGACCCAAGGAATCCCATAGTAACTGTAAAAATCTCTAGCCACTCCGTTTCAAACACATTGGTCGACTTAGGGGTGGCCATTAACATCTTAACAATAGGGACCTACGAAAAGCTAGGCATATCAGCGTTAGAACCCATAGATATGATGTTGGAACTCGGTGATAGGTCTGTTATCAGACCAAAAGAAAATTTTAGGACATCCTGGTTTCTGTGAACTCATGGGAGTATCCATGGATTTCTTAGTTATTAACCCAAGAATCGGATGGACGGACACCCCTTGATTCTTGGGCGGCCTTGGTTGGCAACAACCGATGCTTACATAGGCTGCCAGACAGGCAGCATGACCATTGCTAGGGGAGATTCCAGAAATAACATTACCATTTACCCGCCTGCCAAAGCAAGTTTACCCATGGTACACATTCACAAGCATCCACATACATATTGGGAACAAAATATCCGTCCACCTCTGACATTAGTCGAAGCTTTTGAATTTAAGGATCAAACTGAAGATGATGTAATCAATAACTTTATGAATCAACCACCTACATTCGAAAACTTGAGATGCCAAATGTTGAAAATAGTTCTTGAATATGAAACATAAGAAGACCTGTTGGAAAACCTTGATGATCAACATGTACCCACAACCACTGTACGCAACAACATACCTGCTGAGATTGAGCCAGGGAAAATTTTGAATATCAATGGAAATCCGGATAGTGACGAAAGGCAGAAGGTCATAAAGGTGTTATAGAAGTATCAGGGAGAATTTTCTTGGGACTACCCAGACATGAAGGGCATAGACCCCCAGTTGTGCACCCATCACATCTATACCAACAAGGAGGCTCGACTTATTCGACAACCCCAACGTAGGTTAAACCCTTATCTAAAAGAATTTGTAAAAGATGAACTACAAAAAATATTGGATGTGAATTTCATTTATCCTATTTCAGACAACAAGTGGGTCTCCCCTCTAGTAGTCGTCCCTAAAAAGAATGGGAAATGAAGAATATGTGTGGATTACTGAGAACTGAAAATGGCAACACAAAAGGACCACTTCCCCCTCCCTTTTATTGATCAAGTCCTAGATACATTGGTAGGGAAGTGTTTCTTTTCTTTTCTTGACGGATTTAGCGGTTACAATCAAATCCAAATAGCCCTCAAAGACCAGGATAAGACCACATTTACCTGCCCATGGGGTACATTTTCCTATAGGGTGCTATCATTTGGACTATTCATTGCCCCAACAACCTTTCAAAGAGCCATACTCAGCATTTTTGCTGATTTAATAATGAGGGGCTTGAAATTTACATGGACGACTTCACCCCATATGGTGATGAATTTGATCAAGCATTAGAAACGCTAGAAAAGGTATTGGAATGATGTATTGCTACCAGGTTATGCTTAAACAATGAAAAGTGCCACATGATGATGACTGAAGGAGTAATATTGGGGCACTATATCTCTACAATAGAAATACAGGTAGACCCAAAAAAAATAGAGGCAATCCTTTTATTAGCCACACCTTGCACATAGACTACGGTGCATAGTTTTCTAGGCTATGCATGGTATTATCGTAGGTTTATAAATAATTTCTCACAAATTGTTGCACCCTTGTATGCACTAACTGGAAACGTCAAATTCCATTGGTTTGATAAATGTGACACTACTTTTGTAGATTTAAAGAGACTGGTCTCGACAACACCAATCTTACGCGGTCCTAAATGGGAGTTTCCTTTTCACATTTCTTCAGATGCATCCGATACAATGATAGGAGCAGTTCTTGGTCAAGAAGAAGATAAAAAGCCTTAAGCTATTTATTATATCAGCAAAAATCTCACTGCTGCTGAATTAAACTACACAGTGACAAAAAAAGAGTTCATGGCTGTCATTTATGCTATTAATAAATTTAGACATTATATAAATGGCTATCAAGTACTCTTTTATATTGATCACTCTGCCATTAAATATTTAGCCAATAAACCAATCACAAATGGGAAAATAACTCGTTGGTTGCTGCTTTTGCAGGAATTTGACATAACCATCAAGGACCGCCCAGGAAAAGAAAACGTAGTAGAAAAATTCCTATCCAGAGTTCCAAAGACAGATGACACACTAGCAGTCGACGATAAGTTTCCGGATGAACATCTTTTTGCAGTAGCAGTCAAAACGCCATGGTACACAGACGTAGAAAATTACTTGGCAGTAGGGAAATGACCCAGGAATTTAACATCAAGGGAATGGAAGTAGATCGTACAACGTAGTTCTAGGTTCTCCTAGATCAGTGGATACCTCTTCCACACAGGGGCCAACATGCATATACACAGATGCATCCGGGAAGGCGAGATCTATGATATCCTACAGGCCTGTCACGATGAGCCATGTGGTGGCCATTTCGCATATCGCGAAATGGGGCATAAAGTATTACAATTGGGTTATTATTGGCCTACGATATTCAAAGATGCAAAAAAATATGTCCAAGCCTGTGATAGTTTCCAAATAATGGGCCGCCTAGGCCAATCAGACGAAATACCACTACAACCACAATTGGTAATAGAATCGTTCGAACAATGGGCACTAGACTTCGTTGGGCCATTCAACCCGCCATCAAATAAAAAAACCTACATACTAGTTTCCATATAATATGTAATGAAATGGGTGGAAATAGTAGCCTTACCAAGAGCCACGGAAGAATCTGTGATTAACTTTCTGTTCAAGCTATTTGTGTGGTATGGTCTACCATAGGAAGTGATAACCGATGGAGGGGCACAGTTCATAGTTAATAAAATCACAGCCACTCTAAAGAATCACCACATCATCCACAGAGTCACGTCTCCTTACCACCCGCAGGCGAATGGATAGGTCAAAAGCACCAACAAAGTCCTTGAGGCAATTCTTACTAAAACAATATCATCACATCACTGGGATTGGGCCACTAGACTTCCAAAGGCCCTATGGGCTTATCGCACAACATGGAAAAAAACCACTGGATATTCTCTGTATCATCTAGTATTTAGAAGAGAGCCTATTTTACCCATTGAATTCAAAGTAAAGACTCTAAGAACAACCCAGGAAGTAGGGTTGGACTTGAAAAAGGCCCAGATTAAAATACTCTAGCAAATAAATGAATTTGATGAAATACGGCTACTGGCTTTGCAACACACAACAATCATACAACAACATCGAGCTAAGTGGCATGAAAACCTCATAAAAAAGAAGACATTCCAAAAAGGAGATTGGGACCTTCTCTATGACTCCAGATTTCAAGTTTTTCCGGGATAATTGGAGACAAGGTGGCTTGGTCCATACGAAATCCAAGAAACACACAACAATGGTACCCTCACCTTAACCACCATAGACGGGTCTGGTTCTACATTTCGAGTCAATGGGCACAGAGTACACCTCTATCACAAACCTCTCACAAAGGAGTCTTTCTGCCAGTAGGTACGAAACAATCCCACCATTCAAGTTGTGGCAGAAGGGGGTGATAACCCCACAACCTCAAGTACATGAGAATTTGCTACCTTCATTTGTAAATAATGTATATAATCTCCTTGCAATTCCTAGTTTCTTATTTTGTTGTACATTATTCATGCTCACAATTGTACCCTTTTTTTTATCCTCTTGTTTTTCCTTGCTGTTCAAATTCTTTGAACGGATGCTGTTCATTCGGATTGAAAAATCGTGTTTTTGCATTTTTATTTTTCCTTGCTGTTCAAATTATTTGAACAGCTATTGTTCAATCCAATTGAGCAGCTGCAGTTCAATAGGATTGAACAACCATATTTTTTTGTTTTTATGTTTCCTTGTTGTTCAAATTCTTTGAACGACTGATGTTCAATCAGATTGAACAACTGCTATTCAATCAGATTGAACAACTGTTGTTCAATTAGATTGAACAATTGCTGTTCAATCAGATTGAACATCCATGTTTTTGCATTTTTATTTTTCCTTGCTGTAAAAATTATTTGAATGGTTGTTGTTCAATCCAATTGAACAACTGCTATTCAATCAGATTGAACAACCATGTTTTTTAATTTTTATTTGCTGTTCAAATTCTTTGAACGACTGTTGTTCAATCCAATTGAACATTTGATGTTCAATCGAATTTAAAATCCATGTTTCGCATTTTTGTTTTATTGTTCAAAGGGAGTGAACAACATATTTTTTTCCTCTCTTTAAATAAGCACAATCCTTCTTTTGTTTTTCGATATCCTCTCCTCATTCCACACCCTAGCTATAAAATACATCTCTGAGTAGAAATTGGCACCTGAAGAGAAGAGGAAAGCAGTAAAATTACTAATATGATGATCCTTTGACACTATGATCTCTAACCCAGAAGCTGACATTGTACATCTATCCAATGAAGGGCTAAGTTAGTCTCCGCTCAAATATGTATCACACAATACATGGTCTTATGTTGGTATATCTTTATGCACTCTCAAGTAGTATTTCCCTTCGATATAAAGAAATAATAATAAGGGGTATTAATTGTATTGGCATTATTTTTACTTCTCACACCATCCCTAACTCTTAAGGAGTTAATGAGCCACTCTTCATGTATAAATAATAACTATTATGTTTACATGCAAAATTTTTAAGAGAGGATAGGGGGTCTCATCACGAGCCAAACTACCATGATCATAAGGGTTTAGCAGGTGACATGCCCACAATGGCCATCACACTAGGGTAATGCCCTTCTCAACTGCTTGAAGGACAGGAGGTCTCATCACGAGCTAGCCTGATCACTCTGTTACAATCCTAGTGAATGGCACTGTGACTATCTGGCCACCATACCAGCACAGTGGCCTCCTCATAAATCAAAATGATTATGTTTCAAAAAGAAGTACTATGTTCATTTTCAAGAGAGGACAGTGGGTCTCATAATGAGCCAACCTACCATGTTCATAAGAGTTTAGCAGGTGACATGCCCACAATGGCCATCACACCAGGGTAATGACGTTCTCAACTACTTGAAGGAGAGGAGGTCTCATCACGAGTCGGCCTGATCACTCTGCTACAACTCTAGTGAGTGGCACTATGGCTATCTGGCTATCATACCAACACGGTGATCTCTCCACAAAATTTGTAGAATAACTACTTTTACATAAAGGATCATGGCTCATTTTTCGGGTTAAAATAGCAACCTTGTCGAGGCTATGAACGCCTGCTGGCAGCAGTGGCTCTGCTTATGGTATAAGGGTATGTTTCAACGATAGCCAATTACTCTTACATATACCTTATCTCCTATTTTTCTTCCATTCTTAGCATAAACCCACTACTCAAACTAGTGATAGTACTATTCTAAGTAACTATATGATTTCATGTTTGAACTTCGAGATGACGACACCAATCATTATCTATCTCAGTCATGCTTTTGTCACACTTTACCATTAAAGAGTGACATCCTATCATAATAATATCTATACTAATTTCTTTCCCTCTCCCGTCACTTCCACATGAGATATACTTATGATAACTTCCAATTCTGACCTTTAGATTACATGTGTTTATAATTACTCAATCACTCCTATTTCCTTGAGCTCCAAAGACACAGACTTCATTCTCGCGTACAGACTATGATTACTAAGCCCTGAAATTTCCCCCGTATGCATTCATGATTGATCAAATATCTCTTGTACTTGAGGACGTGGATGCCCTTACTTCGAGAGAGGGGGTGTAATTATTCATAAATATCAAGCATGAAAATTTCCTGCAAAAATTCCGTTGGATCTACTGATAATACCAAAGGATCACTGCAATTAAGATATGATGTTACCTACAAAAGAATGCAATTTCCCTTTCTCTTGTATATAGCGTTTATTCTAACCAACAGGGCCGAAAGAGGACACAATCAGAGGGAGAATTTAGCTCAATAAAACGGATCAGCCATGGGAGGAAAATAGTCGACCTTCCCGATTTTAGATGCAGCTCACACTATCGTCCAACAAGCTGGCTAGCTGCCATATTTACAAAATTAGAAGGATTTGATATAGAGATAGCAATTGAGTTCCTGCAAAACCTGAAGGAGGGACAGACCAGGCTCAGGGGAAGGATTATATCGGTCACAGAAGATATTATTGTTGAAGTTTCTGGAATACCAGTAGAAGGAGAGAGATGGATAGAAAAACATCTTCTCTTACGAGAGGCAATTGCAGCATACCAGGATCCAGAGGAGCCATTGGAGCAAAAAGGAAAAGGGATTAACCCTACCTCTCTAAATAAACTGTGACAGGAACTGACGACATTCATCCAGGGATTCATCACATGCGATGGACACCAAGACATGGTAACACCCCGTTAACTCAAATTATTAGTTGTGCTTAAACAAAATATTTCAGTTAATCTGCCTGCTTTCGTAAATTATATATTACATGAAAATGTTGTTCGAATAAGAAAATATAAAAACCCTCAAGAAGTTTTCAGTCACCACGGGTTAATCAAATTAATCACCATGCATGAGTTGGGAAAGCAGCAGATATCCTGGGACAACTTTGTTAACCTTGCCACGCAGGCACCTGAGGAAAAACCTGTCGGAAACGAAATTGAGCTCCCTAGAATGAACATACCTAGAAGGAAAAGGATCCGTGCCTCAAATTCAGAACCAAGCAAGCAAAGGTGGTCCAAAAGACTGCATTTATAACAAGAAACCTTGGAATTCCTAGAGGAGGTAGGGCCATCCTGCTCACTACCCTCAAGCCTTCAAAATATACCCTTACAAGATTATGAGGAAGAGATGGCTCGAGTCTTGGAGAAAATGAGGGCATCCCATGAAACTAGAAGCCTATCTAAGCAAGATGAAGCACAAGAAGAACCGTTAGACCAATCTGCAACTGCCGGCATCTTTGGCCACACCGAGATATTACCCCATCCAGAGGAATCACAGGCTTTTAGGGCCTTGTATCCTCTCGAGAGTGATGGAGCGAATAAGGTGGAGCATGCAGAAGAGGTAGCTGAATCCAGAAATCAGTCAGGAAACACCATCCCCTTGGTACAAAATGCAAGCATGGAAATAGTTCCTCTGACACCTGAGGGGAATATCGTCTCACCCAGCCGGGACCCTCATGCAGAAGTAAAATCCGAAGTACAGGTAGAAAAAACCATCGCAGAAAATCCTGAAATTGACACCTACATCCCTGAAAAATAGGTTGTTGCTTCTCCATCCCCTGGTTAAACTTGAATACAAGAAAATTTAGCTGAAAAGAAGTTCAAGAAATTGAGAAAAACCTTCAAAAGGTTAAGGAAAATGGTAAAACATTTGAGGAAGCAATTGAAAGAGGTAAACAAGGCCCGGAAGCCTAAGAAAGAATTGGCCACTGCAGAAACCCAAACAGAGTTGGTCACCAATCTAGTAGACACTGTTGAGGCTGAGATACAGACTGAATTAGCAGATACTAGAGAGGCTGAGATGCAGAATGACTTGGAAAGCACCGCTGAGATTGAGGTGCAAACAAACCTAGTAGACACTACCGAAGCCTCTGTAACAACCAGACATGAATTCACTGAGGAAAAGGAAACCCAGAAGGAGGAAACCATTGCCTATGCTCCTCTATTTGAAAGAGCCGCCAATAAAAAATGGTATAATGAACTAATCTGAACACAACATGAGTTAGCTCAATGAAAAAAGGAAGTAGTGCCAGCACAAGAGTATCAGGCATTGTTAAATAAATTCAAAAATATTTCTACAACAGAGGATGAAACATTTTCTCAGTTGAGAGAAGAGCATGCAAAGGTAAAAAGGGCATAGGACTAGGTGGAACAAGCCAAGAAACAAATCACTATGATTTTCTCTCTATACTCCGATGTGCTAACATGCAGGGCACCAACCACCAACTATGCCCTATTTATAACTGAACGATATTTACTACTGAAGGTCAAGGCCATCAGGGCAGGGAAGGCTACAACTTTTAAAACTATAGAGGAATTTTTTCATTGCTGCAATGATCAAGAGGAACATGTCCAATGCCTTTTGTGTGAACTCTACATGCACAACTTCCTCCTAGAGGAGGACAGGGACAATAATCCTAGTCCCTTTATAGAAAATATTCAGTTCCAGGCCTTCCTCTCTTTCGCTAAAAACCAGATTAGGTGGGCCAAAGCCTATAAAATTTTCCAAAAGAGAGAACATGGCCTAGACCTGTGGGTTAGAGGGGAGCCTACAAAACCCCTCCATTTGTTCATCCAACACAAGAATTTCATGTGAAGAAAGGGGGTCAGGATTAAGCTAGGGTCCATCCATAAAGACATTATACAACATGGATGAGAATATTTCGAAGACATTCATGAAGCAACTCTGGCAGCAGCCAAACAAAGGTGGATGGCCTCCACGAATAATGTGAAAAACAGAGAGCCATTTGGATACATAAACTTCAAAGCGACTGCCTCTAGATTCCTTTTATATAGCAATCTGGTCTTTAACATGGGTCCTGCATGGATAGGGTGCATGTATAGATTCCCTCTCATCTAGTACCCCCCTGAAGGTTATGATCATGAATATGAACTACCATAAGGGCACAAAAATGCTTCCTTTTCAAGAATTAGATAGAAACAGGGTTTCAGACCATACAAGGAAGAAGTCTACCTTGCCTTTTCTCTGACCCAGCTACACCTCAATCATTCATTTGCATGAGGACCTGCAAATAGGTAAGCGGGGGAGTATGTTGGGCCGGAATTAAGGTACGTTTTTACCCTACCTTTACTTCGAATTATCATAAAATTTTAGGAATTTTTCCTTATATTAACATTAAAGGAAAGGAGGATTAATGAAAAATCAGGACAAATGGACTAACAACAAAAAGCATGTTTAAAATACAAGGATTTGACTTATTTCATCTTTATTCATAGGAAAACAAGGCAACTGAATTGACGATAACCAAAAGACAGTCGAAAGATAGAGAACACGTTCTCACAATGACCCCTGGGACCAGTGGAAGGCGGAAAGACAAATCCACGTCCGAAGAACTCAAACGACAGCCACGAGCAGCAGGCTGTCGTTTGGAGAAGACCATTCCACCGAACGAAATCACCTTTAAAAATTCCAAAGATGAACGAAAAAGGGAGAGTTGAATAGCGAATTCTTTTCTGTAATAGACGTATCCGGACATAACTGTCCAGTTGTATTCATGTTGTAACCTTTTTAATAAATAATTTTTGCGTTTTGAATAGTCATTCCTCGAGTTTTCCATCGCATTAGACTTCTGGTGGTTTGGGCCCAGCCCTGGGAGTTTTTGCGCTCACCTCTGTACTGTACATTAATTACAGAATTTATGGTCAATTTCCTGATGCATTCTGTAAGATATCTTTCCACTTTTAAACTCCTACACCTATGATGCTATAGTTTCCTATGTCACTAAGATAGTTCGTTGCTCAGATTTCTGGTTTGCAGTAATTGTTTTATAACTTTTAAACATATTCATATTTTTCTCAATTCCTTTACATTCGTTTAAGAGTTGTAGCATGATTTCTGTTCAATTCTTTATATCATTAATAATTAGATCTTTTCACCAGTACTATAAGATTTCTTGTTGTACTTAATACAGAGGAATGTTAGCTAGTTAGTTTGCAAGAGAATTCCATTGCAAAATTAAATAAGCGATTGCTGTTAAATTCGTTGTGTTTGCTATTCCATTTAGTAGAACTGCTATTCAATTCATCAAGTGTGCTGTTCAATCATAGGTGATTCTCATTGAACTTATTTAGACATAATAGTTAACAAAATTTTACAATTCCATTTCCTTTTGAGTTGATTGAACTCCGAGAATTAGTTAATCCTCTTCATGGTAATATAGCGTAGCTATTTCTGATGTCACTCGCATATACTGTGCTTACACTCTTGAAATAAGCAGACTTACCCTAGGTTGAAAGTTAAATGAGAAACATAGAGGTTGCCTATAATAGTCACCATAGTGAACCAAAACTGCTTCCCATAGCTGATTGTGATATTGCGATATTGCGTATCACACTTCGCAACATTTACCAAATCGATAATCAAAATGTTTATCTCGTCGCACTTCGCACTTCGCCGATTTTACCTTTTCGCAAATCGCACTTCGCTCCCGCTCCCAAACTGTACTCCCACTTCTTTGCCATCGCACTTTTCAAAACTTTTTGCTTCAAAGCCATTTCTGCGCGATAATAAGTTTTTATAAGGTTTAACCCCATGTTAAGCCCTCCATTAGCCTCTTTAGCCCTTTTTCCTCCAAACTGTAAGAAAAATTCTTCAAATTAGAATTAGGTCATGAATAACTGCATAGATAGGAGCATGATAGATAGAGTAGGGTGTGTTTAGCCGATTGGCCAAGTTAAGTGTGGTCTAAATTAGTTTCCTTTCTGCAATTTAAATTAGTTTCATTTCTGCCATTTCCTTTCTACAAATTGAATTAGTTTCATTTATGTCATTTCCTTTCTGCAATTTACTTTAGTTTCATTTAAGTGTGATAGACTTCACTGAGAACCCCTAGAAGTAGCACCCTTTTGTAGAGCATAAGAGGATGACATGAATACAATGCATCTGCTATGTATATAGCACTATCACCTCAAAGTTTGTACGAACCTTAGGTTGATAAAGTAAAGTAGGGTAGCCCCTGGGAGTTTCAGCACTCTTGGTGAAATACCAGGGCTCACCACTTTTTGGCGGCATTGCGAGGGAGGTGTCTAATAGATGATTTGATTTTTTTTTAGCATTCTTTTCTGCTTTCTTTTATTTTCATGCCATTTCAGAAATATTAAAAAAAATACAAAAATATCTGATTTTCATGCCTCATAGGAGTAGGGATACTCAATTTTTTTTTTTTAAATACTTCTCCAATACCAGCCCCCCACTTGACCACGTGGTGCATTAAGAACCACATCACCATAAACTTTTGAAGGTAGAAGATATGGATGGATATGATGACAATGAAGAAGATCTTATTGGGATTCCCATTCAATATATGGAAATCAATGTACATATGAAGAACATCCCTCCATATTTCCTTCCCAACTTCCATGGTATGAGGACAGAGGATCTGGAAACATTTCTCTTTGAATTTGAGATACTTTGTAGTTCTTATGGCTACTTATCACAAACTCACAAACTGAGATTGTTTCTTGCAACATTGAAGGATAGAGCTCTTAAATGGTTCATGAGTCTATGTACTAATTCAATAAGATCATGGAATGATATGTAAAAGATATTTCTAGAAAAATACAAAGATCTTGATCTTAGAGAAGAAATTTTTAGAATGAACCAAGAAGAAGATGAGAGCCTTGAGTATCTAATGGAGAGGTTCATGTATAATGTTAAAAGGGGAAAATTGCATCATTTAGGATTTGACACAGTAAAAACCCTCTTACTTATAACAATTAGGGATGAGTGGATTGATCTCCTTAATATCCTGAGTAAAGGAGATGTATATCAATTGTAATTTGAAGAAATTTGTGAAACATGCAAGCACATATCAAGAGGAAGGGAAAGAGTAAGTAAGTCAGCATCAACATTGGTAAGGCAAGATGAACTTGGAAATTTTCTTGGTCGAAATGTTAAGAATGCAAAATGAGAAAAAAGAAGATGTTGATATTTTTTATCCATGCAGAACCATATGATACTAAATTTTGTTCATCATTCCCTAGGTTTAAAGAAGTTTACTAGGAATAAAATGGAGCAAGGAAATCACCAAAGAAGCTATGTTATGTAGCTACAAGGAGACCCTGGCATCCTATTCAACTTGATATATTGCAAGGACCCACTTCACAATTTCAAGCTTATTCACATCCATCTCAAACTAATTGGGACAAACTCCCTCCTTGGAAACCTTGTCCATCTCAACCCCAAAACCAATCTTGGAAACATGGTTGGCAAGGTCCTTAATACTTATTGGGAAAATCCTCAAAATCCTCAATATTTCCCTCAATATCCTCCATAATCGACTTGATGCTATCCCTACCATCCACCTCCACCAAAACCACAACCTCAACCACATCCATCTCATATATCCATCCACACTCAACTACCTGTACCACCATTTCCAAACCCATACAATGAAGTATCTTAGCTCACTTACAATGTTGAGGTACAACACTACCAAACATATCCTCTTGATCTAAATGGTTTGCATCTTATTTCAAGAAAGGTATTGCAAAGAAGAGATTTTATTAATGTCATTAAAGGACAACATCAAGAAGAAGAATATCCAAATGAGGAGATCAAAAGATCGAGGGCTGCACTTGATGAAGAGAAGAAATTAGAATCAGATGTTGAGAAAGTTGCCTCATGTTTACCAGCATTTCCTCCATGTGTTCAAGAGAACAATCAGCAAAAAGAGGAAGATTTTACTTCCATAATAGAAGAGGACATCCAAGGTGATCCAACTCAGCAAGTGAACCAGGGGCATCAATACTATATTGACGTATGGTTCCAAACAGTCATTAAGTTGCAACAACACACTCTTCTCCAACAGTACTTGATACAATCCCAGTCAAAGAAATTCATCTCTCATATTCAGGTACATGTCAAAGTATGTATTCCAAGTGTGCACATGATTTTATCTATCATCTTGATGTGTACATGGCTCCATTGGAAGTATTCCTATACTTGAAAAAGGTTTTCTTTCTTTCAAGTAGAGTAGGAAAGTGAAAAAGAACAAAGAAGAAAAAAAGGGAAAGAATACAATCTCAGGTGAAAACCTATTTTGAGGTGTCTGAGATTGGCCCAGTGATTCAAAACCTCCATGAGGTAGTCATTGGTTGGGAAAAAAAAGAGAAAAATAAAATATCCTAGGTGAAAACCTCCTTTGAGGTGCTTAGGTAGACCTACTAGTGGAAAACCTCATAGAGGCAGCTAGTAGGCCTTAAAAAATAAAAATAAAAATAAAAATTCATTCTCCATGTATCTCTCTCGAATGAATGCAGGTTCTCTCCAACCTTTGCAAGCCGGAAAATAGCAAGTTGGCACAAAAAGAAAATTCGGTCAACACCCTGGTTAAAGGTAGTCAAATTTGGACTTCCTCCTCCTGTGCTTAGAAGCTCCAAAAGGACCTCAAGAAGATTATCACATGCATCTTCAGAACCACCGAAGACAACTTCAACAACCATATCAACAGCTTCAATATCACCTGAAAAACAAATCAATGGTAGGGCTTAGGTATGCAATCATCTAACCCTTTCTTCAAATCTATTTTAGCTTAATCAAACATTAAAATGTGTGAGAAGGAAAGTTTTTTTATATAGCCAAAATCAGTAGCAGAGCAACCTTAGCCTTATCTAGCAACTAGCCTCACTTTTTCCACCAAGAAAAGGAATAAGACAAAAGTAAAAAGGACTTGAGAAAGTGGGCAGTAAGAATTTCATTGTAATAGAAGACAAGGAGTGCCAATGGATAACCAAGGGTGAACTCATTTCACAGAAAAAAAAAAACTCCGAGTTTACTTTGCATGCAATAAAAAAAAGAAAAAGAAAAGAAAAGAGAGAACAAAAAAAGAAAAAAATCAAATAAAATGTGGATCCAACACCTCTTGGCATGAAAAACAGATTTTATTAAGGCATATGAGGACCTCCATGAAGCACCTACAAGAAGAAATGCAAGAATATTAGCAGGAGGAGCAGTGCATGGGCCAATAAATAGAAAATGCAATAAGCCAGCATGTGGAAAAAACCATAAGACAGGGAGGATGGATAGGTTTCTCAAAGGATAAGAAAAATTTTCAGTAGGGGGGTGATGATGGGCCTCTAAATTAGACATAAAATAAGGCCCATATAACCTTTCTTAAGCCCATATACCCTTCTTATGCACATGAATATATATATTAAATCTCTCCTTCTGCACTTAATAATGTTTTCTTATGCTTCAATATTTTCTTAGGAAGGTTTAAAGGTAATTGCATATTTGTGCCTGATATTGTTTATTTTTGTAGAATATTGTGAGAATATTTGGCAGATTATGCAGATTTGGAGAAGGAGATGATTTAGGGACTTGCTCCCTACCACTGGAAGATCAAGATTGGAGAGTAAAAGATAAAAATATCAAGAAATTAGGGAGAAATCTTGGAGAGATTCAAGGGGGTTGTCCACCCTCCTTAACTCTCAAAGGTAGCCAAAGGATCCTCATGAGATCCCCTCTAGAAATTTCAAATCTAGAGGCAGCCAAGTGACTCAAGACCAAGTGCACTCAAGCCATAATTCACTTGGAGTCAAGTGGACTCATTAATTATTTTTTAGGGAGTTGTTGGTAGCTGTCCTTGAGGATAAATAAAGATAATCAAGAGCTAATTAGGGTTGATTCTATTACATTCTGATCCAGCCATTCGATTCTGTTCCATTCGATATAGTCCATTCCATTCCATTTTCATTCCATTACATCCCATGCCATCCATTTTCCATTCTATTAGGATTTTGCTGTTTAAGACCTTTAGGATGTAATTAGATTTCATTTTAATGCAATGAGTATTCAAATGACTTTTCGTTTATCTAGTTCCAGAAAGTTGGGCTCGTAGATTAGGGCCCAATCCATGTGCCTCGGCTTCTCTGCCTGTTACCATTCTTTCCATTCTATCATTTAGCTAGTTTGTTTCTGTCCATTATTTATTTTTTGATTATGTCATTTAGTTCATCTTTATTTTGATAGATTCAAGTTGTTGTTTCGAATTGTTGCTGTAGGTTTTCATTTTATTAATAGAATGGAGGATAAAACTCTAAAATCTGTGGATCTAAAATTCCCTTCTCATTTCTGTCAATAGAGCTCGAGGGGGTAGTCTTTCCCACAGGCCAAAAAAATTGATTTTTGTTCAGTGTTTTTATCACACATTCTTTTCTGTTTTCCCGTGCATGAATCTGCAGGTTTGTTTGCAGGAAGTAGTATTAAAGTTACGGAGAAGTTCACCTTTGCCTTCCCACTTCATTTTACATCTCTACTGTTACGCTTCTATCCCCTTCTATTTTCACTTATTTGCAGCTGTCACACCCTTTTTATTCCCAAAAACACTTCAAAACGACTAAGTCTGCCTTCTATTACTTCATTTTCACATTTTGCGGCTATCGCAAGCATTTTAATGCAAAATGCTTGACAAACCATCAAAGTTTGACCTCCACCCATTTCTTGTCGGTTCTCCCGCTACCGTACATTGAAATCGAACTTCACAACATTTACGCTTTTCTTGTAAGACTTACTGCTCCGATCCGCCGATTGCGATATTGCGATCACGCTCCGCTGCCAATCCCACTGCCACGCCACTCGTCACATTTCACACTTTGCACCATTTAATTGGTTTTCGTTAACACTTAATGCTTCCAACAACTGATTGTGATATTGCGATATCACGTATCGCACTTCGCAACATTTTTCACATCACTAATTGCAATGTTTACCCTGTCGTACTTCGCACTTCGCAGATTTTACCTTTTCGCAAATCGCACTTCACTCTCGCTCCCGTACTGTACTCTCGCTTCTCCGCCATCAAACTTTTCAAAAAATTCCACTCCAAATCCATTTCTGCACTATAATAAGGTTTTATAAGGTTTAACCCCGCTCTTTCCACTTCTAAGCCTTGTTTCATGCGTTAAGCCCTCTATTAGCCTCTTTATCGCTTTTTCCTCCAAACTGCAAGCACACTTCTTCACATTAGAATTAGGTCATGAATAACTGCATAGATAGGAGCATGATAGATAGAGTAGAGTGTGTTTAGCTGATTGGCCAAGTTAAGTGTGGTCTATTAGTTTCCTTTCTATAATTTAAGTTAGTTTCATTTCTGCCATTTCCTTTCTGCAAATTGAATTAGTTTCATTTCGGTCATTTCCTTTCTACAATTTATTTTAGTTTCATTGAAGTGTGACAAACTTCACTTAGAACACCTAGAAGTAGCACCCTTTCGTAGAGTAGAAGAGGATGACATGAACATAATGCATCTGCTATGTATATAGCACTGTCACCTCCAAGTTTGTATGAACACCGGGTTGATAAAGTAAAGTAGAGCAGTCCCTGGGAGTTGCAGCGCTCTTGGTGCAATACTAGGGCTCACCAGGAGCATCGAACTGTATCATGTCTATCTCTTGTTGGAAGTCAATTAGTTCACCTCAACTAAATCAATCGACCACCACATTAAAAGCCTTTTATGAAAGGACATTTAAACCCTATGGGATTTTTAATTCCCTCCAATTCAAACTTGGGGGAAAAACCATCCCCATAGAAATAGAATTTATCGACAAACCTCTTTATTATAATCTTCTACTAGGACGTACATGGGTTTACGCTATGGTTGTTATCTTTTCAACTTACTTCTAGATGATTTATTTTCCTCATAAAGGCAGGATCATAGCCATAAATCAGCTCAACTTACTTACCTCTGATTCAAATGTTGCTGGAAGTGTCCCTCTTGTAGGGGAAGCCCTACATTCCTATCATCATGTTGGAGCTGGGTTATTGAAGGACTCATCGCTTATGGGGACTTTTTACCTCCCCCTTCTTCCTCCTTCCAACTCCTCACCTTCGATTTCTTATATCAATATGATATCATCCTCTAGAATTTTGGTCGATCCAAGGGTTGTACCAGATGAAACAGACATCCAAATTTTAGGTGAATGGATGTCGCTCAACCCTCTTGAGCGAGATTATGAAGCCATATAATCATCTTTTGTGACCCATACTTTTTCTTCGATAAATTGGTAGATCGATCCCTGCATAATGGCATGCCCTCTGATCCTTTTTTCACGTATATTCTCAATTGACGAAAGAATCATAGAGATCATGATGTCAAAAAAGGCGCTATGGGACAAGCATCATCATAATTCCTCCCTTCCCTATTCCATATAAGATAATATAGGTGGTTTGTATCTACCTATCTTATACAATTTTTTTTTACATTCATGAGATAGACTCTAAAAACAACCTCTCGAATATCGAAGAAACCATTCCTCTCAATATTTCGATCAAACCATGAATAGTCAAAAATATTTAAATTGGAGCATATTGTTTTTCATATGAAGTTGAGACCTATGGAGCCATTTTTCATGAGTTTATAGTTGTATTTTCCTGGACGTATGAATAAATGCCATGCATCGACCTAAACATAGTGGTGCATGAAATTAAAATATATCCTGATGCCAAACCTGTTTGGCAACGCCTCCTTCTGGTCCATCCTAAGAAGGCTATCAGGATAAAACCTGGAGTTGAAAAGATTCTTCTGGTTGGTTTTGTATACCCTGTTCCATTATCCAATTGGGTTTCCAACATACTCTCTTTCATGAAGAAACAGGGCACGATTCGAGTATGCGTCTATTATCGGGATGTTAATCGAGATTTTCCAAATGAAAACTACCCAACCCCATTTATGGCTAGATTGTTGATGATTGTGCTGGTTGCGAGATATATTCATTTATGGATGGATCCTTGAGTTACAACCAACTCAACATTCTCCAGGTGAACCAACCCAAAATAACATTTATTTTTCCCTACGGTACTTTCTCTTATAAAAAGCTCCCATTTAGTATTAAGAATGCAGGGGCCACATTTTAACGTGTGATGGATTATGATTTTCATGACATTTAGAACATCATGTAGCCCTATTGGGATGATCTCCTTACTCATGGAAAGCATCAGGCTAATCACTCTCTACATTTACGGACTATTTTTCTCTATTATGGGCACTATAACATTCGACTTAACCCACAAAAATGTGTGTTTTGTGTCAGTCTAGTCGACTCCTTAGTTTCATTATCTCCAAGCAAGGAATTCATATTGATCCTCTCAAATTCCAAGCAATTGTTGATTTTCCTATGCCCTCCTCCTTAGTTCAGTTACAAAGAATCTGAAGGAAAGCTAACTTCTTAAGGAGATTCTTTCCTAATTACACTAAGTTGACCAAAGGATTTAATTGCTTACTAAAGAAAGGGATCCCCTTCCATTTGGATGACGCTGAACATAAATATTTTTATGCCTAGAAATATTTATTGGTTTCTAGAATATATCTTATATCCCCTTGATTATCAGTGTGACTATTTCTTGTATCTCGTTGTCACCATCTATACTATAGCTATGGTGTTGGTCTAAGAATATGAAATTGGGACTGAACATCTCATTTTTTATCTGAATCAAAACCTTGAATATACCGATATCTGACATTCTCACATCGAAAAGTTGGCTTTAGAAGCCATTCAAGCCATCCAAAGATTTAACAATTACATCTTGCTTCAGAAAATTACGGTCGTTTCAAATTGCAACCCGATGACATATATACTATCACACCAATTGTTGGGGGGAAAGTACTCGAAATGGATATTTATTTTCCAATATTTTCACCCGGAATTCGTCAAATCCAAGTTAAAGAAATCCCTATTATTTTCCGAACTAATGTGTGATCTTCCCTCCCTTGATGAAAAATATACATCTGAAGATTCCATCCCTGACGAGTCATTGCTTCCGATATCATCATTTGACTCGTGGTATGGAGATTTCCTGATTTATATCCACACCCAAACTTTCTGACCTAATACCACTCGCTATGAACAACGACGTATCCATTACCAATCTCAAAATTATCTAACTATCGGTGAAACCCTTTACGTTGTGGTATCGATATGATTTTACGAAGGTGCTCACCCTTGAGGTGGCAAAGAAAATTCTGAATGATTTCCAGTTAGGAGCATGTGGCAGACACTTATTTGGTTATGCTACTGCACAAAATATCTTACGTGCCAACTATTTTTGTCCCACCATTTTCTGCGACAGTATCCTTACAGTCCAAAAGTGTCATTCTTTCCAGATATACGAACGAAAATTCTGTGCTCCATTGCATCCCTTTGTTCTTGTTGGTCCTTTTGTAAAATGGGTTATCGACTTTATGACATCTGTTAGGGCTCCTTAGTTTCCCAAGGCTGAGAAAGGAAACCAAAGAGGTAACCAATGACCAACTTTTGACTTGGTATCTAGCCCTACCAAATTAGAGAGGGCTCTCTCAAAATAAACCTCATAGCCAATGAAAGTGACTGGAGATTATTAGAGTTTTAGGCTATTTATGAGCTCAATAGGGTTATTTATTTAGGTTTTTTGGATAAGAAGCACCAGGTTTAGGAACTAGGCCAAGTGTTCCAAAGGATCAACTACAGTTATAGAATAAGGCAAGATAAATGTAAATAGTAACACAATTTGAGTTTGTCATTGTAGTGTGGTGAGGAAGAAATCGTGTAGAAGGAGTAAAATGAGCATACATTATGATTTCATTTACTTAGAAGATAAAAAAATTTACATGAAAATCTTAGATAAAACAGAGCATATGAGGCAATGTATCATGTTTAAAACTTATGAGATTAACACAACAAGAATATAGATGGTTGATTGAAAAAATTTATCATCATATGCATAAGAAAAATGGAGAAAAACACTATCACTATCCACATTAAAATAATCCCATAAAAATAACTGCATATTCCTCTAAATTGTTTCTGCAAAGAGTTAAGTACACCGGTTCAAAAAGAGTGTGAACTTCAAAAATCCAATCCTCTTATTGACTTGATTCTGAGTAAATATAGAGAAAAAAAAAACATTCTACCTCTAGGGGTTGAATATTAATCTATAGCAACTAATTAATGAACCTAATGACTCATTGCCTAATCCTACAGAAGTTAGAAATAACTGTCCCCTTTTTTAGCTAACTAATTGAGTTTATCTCTCAAGGCATTAATCACAATATTCTTTACAATGATGATAATTAATAAGCTGATTAATCATCAAATAACTCATGAGTTAGCTATTACATCGACCAAGTTTGAACTTTGACCTCTAGGTGTAGTGCAAAACCTTCAAACACAAAAACACAACCAACATTTCCCAGAAACACAACAATATTTTTAGCAGAAACGTAGCAATTTTGGATTTATTTTTAGCTAAATTAGAAGGGTCTTGAGTGATGTTGAAGGTTGTTGAAGAAATATTAGGATGTATACTATACCCTAGGACCCTTAAGTCATACAAACTCATCATTTTAGCCCCCTGAAAATTGATTTTAAGAGAAAGTGTCTAGAAACGCAATGAATTTTTGAAATGGTGGTAAAAAAGGAAAATTTTGATCAATTTCTTCAAAACAATGTGTTAGAGTCAGTTTTTCAGTAATCAAAGATAGCTCTTTTGAGAGTTTTCCATCAAGTCATTAGTAAAAAAAAAAATCTTTTTCAGTTAGTCTTCAGCAATAATTTTGGTCACTGAACAAATCTTGTCATGATATGCTATTACTTCACATTATTTCATCTCCATTCAGAGGTAAAGTCATGTCATTCCATCTCATATAGGTCAATTATAAGATATAAATTGCCTATGAAAAATCTTCAGTTTTTCACTAAAATAAGGCAGTTAAACCTCCATTTCATGCATAATGGTCTAGTTGAAGAAGAAAGCCTGTTTTATAGTCAGAAATAAAATCTGTGGCATGAAAATTCCATATTCTGTCGCTGTATCTAAAACGAAATGCAGAGCTTTGATGAAAAAGTCATTTTTGAAATCACATGTTTATTAAGGCTTTATATTTGATATTTTCAAAAAATATTCTCAAAACCATAGGATTTAATCCTATGTGTATTTTCCACTACCGCTTATTCTCCATTACCATTGTGACACGTTACATTCCTATACTCATCAGTCATTCAAGTCACATCACCTTCATCATACCCCTACCCCTTATTTCATTTAACTCCGTCGCACGCTAACTCCCCTCCATCTCGCCGATCATCCATCACATCCTCTTCAAATTTGACGGCTCACATGTGACTTCAACCCCCCCTCATCGTCTGAAACTTAATGTCGAGGGGGTCCGAAAAGGTGGTATTAAAGTCCGACCCCACTACTACGTGTCATGAACAGGTGATTTTTCACCCCCCCCGCATGAAACCATTTACTGCCTTGATACCCCTCCGAAATTCCACTTATTTTCCATATTAAACCACTACTTCACCCTACAATCATGTCATGCCAACAAGGATTGTGGCCTATATAATCGACTTAATTCGCACCTTTCCATAACCGTTAGCCAATTAATTTAATTTCTAACCATTAGGAAACATATCCGCGCCCTTTTCAAATGGGAAACAAACTCAATTTTCCATAAATTCACCACTAAATGCCTGTTTGAAACTTTCATTCTACTTTTCAATCTTCTCTACACAAGTTTTTAAATTTTCAATTACCACCAGAACTCCAGAGATCAACCTTGCCACTGATTAAAGCTTCCTCTGCAGTTTTTGACATTATTTTGAATATTCAAAGTTTGTCCTTAGTCTCGGTCTCTGTTTTGCATCAGAAAATTCTGGTTTCTGCCATTTCAACAAATCCAACCATGCCTCTGAAGAAAAAAGAACTAGAAGAACTAGTAAGTATGTTATTACACCCTCGAGTTCACTTTCATCACATACCCTTAACAGGCAAAGACCACAAAATTCATGAACCTCTTTCTGAAATTGAAATTTTTGAATTATACTGTTGGTTAGAAGACAAATTCTTGGATAAATCTGATGATATAGGATTATGGGATTCCATTCTTCCTCATTTTATTTTTCCTCATATCCATAGTGCCCTAGAGTTTGTTAGAATATGCCAAGCTTGGTATATGCCAAACCGGAGAGCGATTATCGCTCCTAGAGCAGATATTTTAGTGACTATCAATGCCCAAACCATTGAATAAATGACACAAGCCCCAACCACAAAGAATTCCACACCATTTACCCAAGAAGCCTTGATTGAAATATACCAAAAGTTAGATTTTTCAAAGAGAGCTCAAATTCTTGAGCTACTTATGATTGAAAATGATCCATTACCCAAGAAAAACCCTCCATTTCCATCATCCATTTTCCTTAAAAGGTCCAAACAAATCTTCACAGCCATTTCCTACATTCTTGGTTATTATTCAGACCAAGGGGTAGATGAAGGCATCATAGGATTCATGTCCATATTATCCATAGATTCCAAAACCTCCATTTTTTTTAACTTCAGTCAGTTTATTGCAGATTATATCCATGACCAGTTTGTCAGTTTAACAACTGAAGAGGTTTTCAGTTATGCCTCTGTGTTAGTTTACTTGTTTGTGTACTCTCAGGGAGACAAATTTAAGTTTTCCTTACAGAAATTGGATGAGGAAGGAAATCAACAGTTAATAATTTTTTGGACTTCATTAGTCATTAAGGAACAAAAGGAATATTCATATAAACATTTTGTGGAATTGTTTCTTCAGCCAACACTCAGTTTACTCAATAGCCCTACAGAGCCAAGGATTAGTGAAGAAATTAGAAATATATTTCAACTGTGAGATCAAGCCAGAATAGGGGATTGGTACCTTTATCAAAATTATACAGAACTCAGAGTTTATGGCTATGATCTTCCCCCTTATAAGCTGCCAAAATTCCTCCCCATGAGGATTTTTGCATTGGAGTATATTAGGAAAATGATTAATGCAGATGAAGTGCATTTTGTCTATGCTAAAAAGAAATATCAATTTAAAATCATAACACAGATATGACCTTTTATCTGTAATATAAGGACAACAGGGGAGGAAGCAGATAAATTATTGAAAGAAATGCAGTTTAGCCCAAGTTTTACATGGTCTTATGATCCAGTTTGTGTCATTTCTAAACTAAGGGTAGAAAATAAATCTACACCATAATTTCATACACCTAGACGAGAGATTGAAAAGTACATGAATCAACTTGAATGGATTGAAGGTACTCTACAGGATGCTGAAGAACATACACTGTCTGCATTAGTATTGCGGACTCCTATTGCATAGGAAAGAGTATGGAAAAGAGTTAGAGAAGATCAGTCATCCCCAATGACTAATTCATTTAGAAAAAAGTTTAAAATTCATTACAGGAGGAAGACAAAGCTTAATCCTAGCAAGGAGTCAGAAAAAGAAGTAATTATAATTACTAAAGAGACATCTCCTTCCACACAGGCAGGTGATAAAATCACTTCTAATACTCCTACTACTTCTACAGTTTCTAAATATCATCAAACAAAAACTTCTCAAGATCAACAAAAATCCATTCAGACAAGTACAATTACTACAGGGGAGAAAGAAAAAATTATCTTTGACACTTTCAAAGAGATAAAGATGAAGAATGAAATGTTAAAGACAAGTACATACAACCATTTTTGGAAACAAAATCTTAGCTCACAAAGAAAGTTTCTTTCAGCCTTTGATTCAGAAAAAGGTAAAATGCACTTTTCTTTCCTTCAAGCACAAATCCCAGAGCCAAAGTGAGAAGCCGATTATAAAAGGGCTACATTTGATTTTGATACAAAATAAATTCATCCAATAGATCAAATGGAGCTACACAAGAAAATTGGTGAGATGATTTCATCAACTCTCACGAACACTGCTATGAGTCTATCAAAATTGAAGATTTCATTGGAAAATGTACAGTCACAATTGAAAATGGAGAAGGTGTCTTCATTTGCAAAGGATAAGGGAATTAAAACTCTAGAAGATATGGTGATAAAAATTGGGTATGATCCATCCAATGTAAATGCAATAGAAGAAATCATCAAGAAGAAAAATGCTGACATAACAACATTGAGAAAACAATTGAAGATTCCAGCTATAGAAGATCCCTTGGCAAAGGATATTGAAGAGACTAAAACTCAGAAGATAGAAATGATGAAATTTATTATGGAGAATAATGCTCAAATAAATAGATGGAATCAGAGTTAGAAAAAATGATAAATGAAAAGGAATCAACAGTAAAAACATCAAAGATTCCTTTAGAAGCAATGCCTCTAGTAGCCATCCCTATAGCTCAAGCTTCTACAACAAGTATTGTAGATGGAGCTTAGCAGCTTATTGAAGAAGTTCAGAATATGTCCATTCAAGAAGAGGAGATCACGAAATTGCAGGATCAGGTAAAATTATTTCAATTTCAGAAATCTAATGCTGATAATTCACATGAAGCTCAAGCACAAAGAGCCAAAAAGTTGATTGAGAGGTTACAGAAAGAACAAAAGGAGTAAGCTATTGGAAACACTTTGGGCCAGGTGAAAGAGATAATTTGGGTAGACATCATGGAATCTCTTAATGAGATTTGGCCAAGTATACATATCATATTTGAGAAAAAAGAGATGATACAAAAGGAAAATGAGGCTATCACAACAATCAACGCATGGATGGGAGATAAGTCTGCAATAGCAAACAATATCATTAAATTTAACATGCAAAAAACATGTATGATTTGGATGATTTGGGTATAGGTGACAGAACAAAAACAATCCTAGAAGTGAAAAAGGTGCTCACAAAGAAGAATTTGATTCTTCAACTTGAGGAGAAGTGTCACACTTTGGAGACCACAGTTCCGAGATTTTTCAGCAGAATAGAGCCTTTGACATGGAAAGGGTTGCCTTCTATGCTTGTGATTAATGATAAGTTAATGACCAAGGAAGATTATTGGAGAAGATGGAAGGAAAATCCCAATGATACTGCAAAATTTTCAAACATTAAAGGCACATTTACAGGAAGGGCACTGTTGGGAACCCTGAGTAATGAAATTTACATTCAGTATGAGATCAAACATGTCTTTGTGGTGAGGTCCACCTTTGCTAAATATACTCAAGTTGATGAAGTTTATTGTAAGGTAATGAAACTGGTCATTCCTATTGAAGAATGCTCAGAAAAGCTATGTGAGCTTCAGGAGTAATTAATAAAACATAAAAGTCAAACTCTTCCAGATCAACAGTCAAATGACAACCAACATAACCCATAATTAACTCCTTCAGCAACAATTTTCAGTTAAAGCCAACGCCAGCACATAAAATCGAATTTATTTCCATGATGCAGTTAGAATTTAGTTAGCAAATAAAGCGCTATCTATTATGATAGCCTTTAATGTAACTGTGTAATTTTGTTTTTTTATAAAGACTTCAATGTACGAAGTATTGTTGTTGGAGAATCGAGTTTTGGAAACTCTTTGTATTACTGTGGACCTATCATTAACGAAATCAAAGGAGTTGCATAAATTTTGTGAGATTCATGTGGTATTTCTTTTGAGCACTATAATTTCTCTCTGTTATTTCATTTCTATTTCACTTTCTATGTAAAAATCTTATCAGTTTATAAGCAGAGATCAGTCATATGTTCTGTTTATTAAAAATTTTACAATGTGTCTTTTCTTCTGATGGATGAATTCAGTAAAATTCTCATTCAGACCCCTACCTTATTCTACCACTATACACAAATGGCAAATTAATTGTCCTTAAATAGTTTTCCTATCTTTTCTTACTATGTTCTCTGCAATTCATCCTTTGAAATCGATTTTAGCTTCACTGATTATAATTTTTATCCAGCAAACAAATTATTAAACAAATTTTAAAACATATTAACTCATATCTAGCCTAAAATCTGGTACTCAGCCGAAAATTGAATATTTAAGAAAGTGACATAGAGAGAGCCCTCTCTAGTTAGGTAGGGCTAGCTACCTATCTAAAAGTTGGTTTGTGGTTACCTTTCTTCACTCCTATTTTCAGCCTAGGAAGTTGGGGAGAGTGATAAAACCATGAATGTAAAAGAATCCAAAAGAGAATTTTTAACATCCTCAAGTCATTAAATATCCAACCATGCTTGAATTTTTGGATTTGGACCCTCTGTGAAAAAGCGTATCAACTAGTTGATGCATTTTTGTAGGGTCAAATTTCTGCATTTTTTGTAAAAATAGGGGTCAAATATGGAGTGATATCTCTTTAACCATAACAATTTTTACAAAACTGGGAGAGGTTTTTGTAGATAACATTGTGTTGGAGAAAAAAATCTCTCAGTGTTTGAAAATTAATCTTCATTTGGTTAGAAACATCTTTTGAAAATGATGATAAAAGCATAGTCAAAAGCATAGCGAATTTTCCAGAAGCGTAGCAACTTGAGGGAAGGGAATGGAGGGGATGAGGGGTACGAAAGAGTATGAAAAAGTTATGAGAGGTAGAGATAGGTGTTAGGAACACAATGAAAGTGTAATTTTTCAAAATGAGTGAGAAAAAATGGGGCTAAAGGTAAAAACACATACCTAGGGTAAAAGCGCAACAAATTTCTAGGGTTTTTGGGAAAATAAGGAAATGAAAGGATTTTGATGAGTGGATTGATGGGAAATGACTGAAGGATGATGAAGGAGGTATAAGCTTAAAAACAAGGCATTTTACTCCTGAATGAAGCTATGAACCATGGAAAAGGGAAAGCACAACAAAAACCCTAGTAGCAGAATTTTGACTTAATCTTTGAGGAAGAAGGTGCAAGTATGATTGATAGGGTTGACTGACCATGATTAATCAAAAGAATCATGAAATATGGTGATGAAATACCATGATGAATTGATAATTTTTTTTTTTTATGGGAGTAGTAATGACACCTATACATCGACTCATACTCTTTTCCTTATGACATGGAAAATTTTGTTAGAGTAGACCAAAATTTGACTTTTGACTTTGATTAACTTGGAAGATTGACAAATCTTGATTATTATGGAACATAGGACTCTAATAACATGTAACCATCATTTGGCCTGGGGGAATGGCTATATCATTGTCATTGATGACTACTTTACTAATTGGGACGAAGCGATGCCTACATTCAATAACATCAACAAAAAAACCGTATACTTCTTTTCCAACCATGTGATCGCTAGATTTGGTGTTCTGCAAGCGATAATCACATATCATGGGAAGAAATTTCAGAATCATATAATGACCAAATTAACTTCCAAATTTTTATTTTAACATGAAAATTCCACTCCCTATTATCCTCATGCTAGAATACAAGTTGAAGTTATCAACAAATTTCTTAAGACTATGCTTCAATGCATGATAGGGGTCCATAAATTGGATTTGAATTTACTTCTCTATGTTTCCCTATGGGAATACTGAACCTTAGTAAGGATTTCTTCCAGATTCACACCATTTTAGTTGGTTTATGGTCTGGAAGCGATCCTTCCCACTGAGTGTGAAACTACATCACTAAAACTAGCTATCAAACTTCTCCCTACTACCTCCACAGAAGAGGTGAATATTTTACACTTAACTCGATTCGATGAGACTTGAACTGATGTTGCTTTGGCCAAAAAAGCTCATAAAATACACATCAAAGTGAAATGTGACAAAAGTTTCAAGCATAGAGTCTTATCAGAAGGATATTTGGTACTTTTATATGGCTAGGAGGCCGATAAGTTAGGCCCAGGAAAGTTACAGCCAATGTGGCTGGGCCCATACATTTTCAAACGTCTCTTGGAAAAATGGGCCTACGAGTTAGTAGATCTTGATGGAATTCCATCGTTACAACCTAGAAATGGGTTGTATCTCAAAAAATACTATGCTTGATCCCATGTGTATTACATTGTGTACATATTTTCTATAGGTGTGTTGAGTGTGTTTGCATCGCGAGATCATCGCAAAATTCCATCCCTGTGTAAGGATACTCATCGATCATGATGAACTGTCTGCGCAACCATGAAAAGAAGGCTAGTGAAAAGTTGATTGTTGATGGACCTACATGCGTGGCTATATGGTCTATCCACCTCCTCGTCCATGGGACCCTCAAATCAAAAGGCTCAAGTAAAATATGATGTGGCTGCAATAATGGTACGTACTCTAAGGAAAAAGAGACCAATATGGCATCATAGCAGAATTTTTTCAACTGCCCATCATTTTATTTAGTAAGTTGTTCCTTCAAGTTGACCAAGACACCCTCTCTTCAGTTGAACATTGTCGACTCTAGACATTCTACCCCATAGTGCATGTATGATCTTTTTTCCACATTTAATGTTGAGTTTCCTACCAATCTTGCTATGATGAAAAATATCATTCTCAAAGGTAGTTGGGTCATATCCTTGATGT
This sequence comes from Pinus albicaulis, assembly GCA_034641835.2. NCBI lineage: Eukaryota > Viridiplantae > Streptophyta > Pinopsida > Pinales > Pinaceae > Pinus > Pinus albicaulis. The sequence continues at coordinate 901,044,644 of CM076572.1, read as the reverse complement.
TGATCTTTCCATCCCTAGTAGGAACGACTCGAGGTCTACAATAGTTAGCAATGCAATATTTCACCATCTCACCGCCACTTCTTCCACCTAGAAGAGAGATGGGGGCACCTCGCTTTGACAATCCTATCAGAAAGTAAATATCTTCTACCTGTATCTCGAGTAGATTCTCCCCAAAATTGAATGCTTGTTCCTGAACATCCCATGAATCCACAAGGTAATTTAACAACTCCATTTTTTCCTCATATCGAGAAGCTAGAAGAATTTCAACAACCTGCAGTTTCTAAGCGCCCGAATGATAGCAAGGTCATTTCAGGCATCCATGTCTTTTACTTCATGCCCTCTTCTCTCCAGATAAATGAAATTTTGTGATAATGGGTACCTGAAACATCAACAAAGGACTCATTAGACTCTTTTCCAGGTAACAAACTTGGCAAAATTTGAGGCAAAACTAAGAACAAACTTGGAGAAATGCACCCAACACACCCCAAGAGACTTAGACAGAGCTTTTCACCTTTGTCTTTAGTGTTCCAATGCCTAGGTGAAATGAACTTTTCGACATAGAGGGTGTGCGTTGGTCCTGGGGCATTTTTTATGAACCCTAGGGGCCTCAAAAAATTAAAAATATTGCACGAAAACACATAAATGAACCATGGAAAAGATAGAGAAAGGTCTTAGTTCCTACCTGGATCTGATGGAACTTGAAATGGTTGCTTGGATTGGTCACAATCAGCTGTAGAATATCAAGGGAAAAAGGCCTCCAAATATTCGTTGTTGAAGGTAAAGTGTGAAATGGTAAAAATGAAAAGTCATTTTGGGTATTTATGGTCATTTTCTCGTTATTTTATTCATTTTTAACATTTTGACCTAGATATGTTTCATTTTTACTATGAAACAAGTATGTTTAATCCTTGTTGTGTTGTTTTGAGCAGGACGACAGTTGATAACATGTTTTTACTTTGTTGTAAAAGGATACTTTGATCGAAGATTACACTTTATCTCTTTTTTCAGACTCTATAAACCGAAGAAAAAGGAACCCCCTAGAGTCCTCTTTCAACTCTTTTCAGACTCCAAAAATATGAAAAAATCTCCGATCAGTTGTCCTTTCGAGCTCGTAAAAGTAAATGAAAAGACATCTACTCAATATAAGTTTAACCCTTTTCTGGACTAAGATAGAATAACTATGAAAAAGGAATACCTTGGTCGAGCATGAATAAGAGGTTCTCTTTAGTATTGTTTTCTACCTTTTCGGAATTAATAGAGTATCTATGAAAAGGGACATCTGGAGTTTTCTTTTCTTGCCTATTTTTCAAACTCTCTAAACATGAAAAAATGTCGAATTTTACCTTCGTTGGACTCGTTAAAACATCAAACAATGACGGGCTTGTTGAACATGACAAGGCTAAACCACTCCTTCTCAGGGTTCGTTAAAAATACTTCGAAGGATTCATCTGAAGGATGAACTTACAAATCAAGCATATGTTATCCTCCTCAAGCTTGTTAAAGAGTAAATAGGTACTAACCAATATGGTTGGGGAAATTGGGAAAAATGAGAATTCCATTTTGCTAAATGGAAGTGAGTCACTCTTGAACAAAAAACTTCCCACTTCATCTCTGTGGCAATTGGGTTTGGTAATCTTCTTATCTCTTGGTTATCATATCACTTTCAGAACCTTCATTTCAGTTTTGGGTCAATGATGCCAACTCTATTCAGTGTCATTATGTGTTCAAGAGAAGTTATTCAGTTGATCTCTGCCACAATAATCTTAAGCCTTCATTTTATGTCTGCCTTTCCTGATCCAGTTCCATACAAATATCATTTTGGTCATTTTGTCTCAATAATGATACCCGTTTTGTGTTGTTGATGGGGGATACATCAAGGCCTTCCTACGACAGGTCACTTCTTGTCGACATCAGCACATCATCCAGGAAATTGACTTAGAAACACCCCTTTGGTACCTCGGTTCTTGCATACATCAATGGAAAGTCTCCTCGCTCTTGGCGATAGGTTTACTTCAATGGAATTCGACCGGAATATTTTATGTGGTGTTCAATATCAGCTCATTTACTAGCACCATACCGATTTTCACGTAGTATCTTGAAAGGAATTAACATCATCGGTGGTTTCTCTCGTGCTTGTTAACAACTTACATCATCGGCTAATAATCATATGGTTTATACCATGTTTGACTCCAAATTATTAATTCACATGGTTAGACTCGTGAATTATTTGGTCGTGTGAACGAGATAAAAGACCTTAGATCTAGTTTCATCCATCTGGGCTGTGATTTCAAGATTTATACAAAGATCATAATGTATGATGATTATGATCATATAGATAGACATCTAGTCATGAGTCCATTAGTTGCATCTATGGATGTGCCTTTTGATCATTACACATGTTATGTTAGCTTATGAGCTAAGTATGGTTATGCCTCCATCAACATCCATATGCCATGATACTTGTACTGTAATAGATGAAGCTCGATGATTGTCCTTGATCCCTACTTGTCACAAGGTAAAGAACTGCAATCATCAGTCATACTCTATCACTTTGTGCTTTAGGGGGCATTCTGTTATAGGCAATTTTGTCACATCCATACAGAGTGAGCCTCCTAATGGGACAATCAACATCCTATTCCCATTTTCATCTTCTTTCACAAATCCCTAAGCATGTACCTTTCATCCCTCATAATTTCAACCCTAAACTTCCCTATTTGAGCTAGTTTGAGCACCAAGACTCCCTGCAAGCCTACTGGGGTGCATTCACCTACACGTTTCTCCCCTGTGGCCAACATTGGTCATGAGAAAGTAGCCCTCCTTTTCACCTGCATTGGTTATAGAATTCCGAGAGAATGAGCGGGATTCTGGAAGGTTAAACTTCTAGGAGTTTCCATAATTTGTTTCAACTACTTACCTTGGATTGAAATTTGGATCCTATCCTACCCTTCTTTGGAGTTTTCACCACTTATCCTTTAATCCTATCCCTCCATCAAAGGTGGATCTAAAGCCCTAAAATAGTAACTGGATAAGAACTCCCAACTTAGCCCTATCTCCTATATATTTACCCTCTCATATGCAAGAGGCAATGGTTGGATTTGGAGAGTGATAATGCCCTTATGCTATTGTAGTAAGTAGTTATCATCTCATGCATAGGGTGACTGGAGGGGAATATTGTGATAAGGAAAGGATGAGTTAACAACTTAGTGGAGCTCTTCTACAAGATCAAATGCCAATTATGGTTGTAATATCCTTCTATTTATATTAATGAAAATAATTCTTTGTTTTCCTATATGTGATTTTGATTCATGTATTTCAATACCATGTTGATCTATTGAATATACTATTTATACGATATTGCATACGTCTCGTAGTTTCTTGGTTTGTGTTATCTGACTATGCAGGTTCTAATTTTGGTGGTTGGAGCTAGAATTAGAGCTTCTAATCTAAATAAGGAGCGAAGTGAGAAAAATTTTCTATGTAGGCATCACTCCATCATCTATTTACTTTAAGGAAAAGCATTGGGTTCCTTGTCTCTCTGTTGTTCTAGGTTGATGACCAAACCTAGGGGAGATACCTTTGTACACAATCATAACTCCCATATAACAGGTCAAACCCTAGGTTTTTGGTTCTCCAAACCCAAGAAATGGAGGAAAAACAAATGATCAAGAGAGTAATTTCCTTCAACCTATAGGATTTCGAGATCATTGGTATTAGTGGTTTCATAAAGGTAAATCAATACAATGTCTAATACTCTAGACCTAATAACCCAATAGCCCCCTTTTTCTATCTCCAGTTCATGGCCCCCATATTGGCCATATGATAAATGACTATCAGCAAGGACTAACAATCCAAAAAATTCATAAGGTCTTGACATACCATTTCAGAAGTAAGAGTTCAATCCCCAAATTCCAACAACTTTTTCTGAAACCTCTAGGCTAGTTCTAAAGGTATGGAAATTTCTCTTATAGGGACAATACTTGTCTTAAAATCTTATAATAAATTATAACTCTTCAACAATTTGGGCATGCCTCTCAAGAATAATTCCTTCAGGTAGGAAACTCCATAATGGAAATATGAGAGGATGACCAATGACAATAACCTCACTTTACTTAAGTGAAAAGGGATTCTCTCACTCCTTTGGGATATCTTCTTCACTCTTCAACTACACTTCCTACAATAGATAGGAAAACCTTTTAGATTTCCTCCAAAGGAAACAAAGTCTCCCTTAACTAGTGTATTTTCAAGTCCTCTCCAAGAAACAAGGATACAACACAACTTCTCCATCTCATAGTTGGACAAGTAGGACCATGCCCACTATTACAAAAAAAATACAAGGAGAGCTATAGGATCAAACCAACTGTTAAAAATTAATCTATAGTACTACACATCTCATATTAAAAAAAAAAAACAATTTCAATGGCATATATCTTTAATATTTAATTCTATGTACAACCTTTATTCATAAAATAAATGACAACTAGAAAACAAGGTCAATTGTACATTATTATAGATCATCATACTCATTAAGCTAGCATGTAAATATTCATGAAATTTCATTTCAGTAACAAGGAATATGTATAGACTTATTTGAATTTTTGTTAATATTTTCCAAAAACTAAAGAAGGAAGTGCCATGTTCCACCCACCATATGATTAGATACATTGCAATATTTCTTATAGTTATACATCCATGACTTAGACCTGATGCCTTGAGGGAAGATTCACTTGGGTTTTAGAAGGTTCAAAACAGGACAGAGGACATTAAGGCCACTCTCCTTCATGCATAGGAAATCAATGATCCATCTTTCAATTGTTGATTCAAGGCCTATTAGCATTCAAATTAAAGACAAATCCAAGGCTACACTACATAGAGGGAGCCCATCACTTAATCCATAGTCCTTCAGTTCTTCCATCTTGTTCTTTATGTGTTTAGTTCAAGACCAATTATACATATAACTATTATGGCCCCTCACTTAGCCTAAAGGATTCCGTACTAATATCCTTATCGAATTCAATTACACTCTATATTTGTTATTGTGTCTTAGAGGGTTCCCTCTCTAGCTTCTTGTTGTTTAGTTTCACTCCATTTAGGCATCCACAGGTTTCTTTACTTCATTCTTTCCACTCTCTCTTGTGTTATCTTTGTTCTCCCCTTTTTTCATCCCTTTCCAATCCTCTCTGAGTGATTTTCTCTACCCCTATATGTTCCATCACTAGAATTTAGTTGCTTACTTAAGATACGTGTTCAGTTGAATCTTCCAGAATGGGTACGTGACCAACTAATTTGTTGGACAGGAAAATATCCCAATTCTCCCCCCCCCCCCCCCCAAACAGTTTTATGCTCAAGTAACTTGCCCTCTCAAGTTTGGGATCCTATGTTGGTTTTCTCCCCCTTCTTCAGCTCAAGCAATATATAAATGAATATTTACATCAATAAAAATCTATCAAAAATACATTTATCAATATTTAATTACATATTACAGAATGTGAGGGTTTGAAATGGTTGTTATAAATAAATATATTCGACTGGTTCAATTGTACTAGAATTTCGTAACATTTTAATCTTAGTTTGTAAACTTATGAAATGTAAAGAAAAAAATATTCAAAGATTTAGGTTCCAATTTGTTTAATGTAATTGAGATTAAAAGGAAATACTATTATTTGAAATCAATTGAATCTAATCTATCTCAATGTAGTCATGGTTTTGAAGCACTTATAAATCCTCATGCCATGTAGGTAATTATGCTATTTTTTAACAACAAACTTCTCAAAGTATGACCTTTTGTAGATTTTAAAGGTTAATTCCCATTCAATCAAATGATTTATGTGATCGACCCACATCACATTGACACAACAAAATAAATACAACACACTGTTGAAATTGAAATTCATTCGAAACACACTTCTATTAAATCAAAGTGATCACTTTACTAATTCTTAATTTTGAATTTTGTTGAGGCTAATTTTCAAGCACTAGAATTGTGCATTGTATTGAAAACAAAGTATTATTTATGCTATTAAAAATAGAGAATTATCCAAGTTATGAAAAGAGGGTGAACTACAATAAAAAAAACTTGATAAAAAGAAACACACATTATTATGGCATGGGGCTATCTTGGTGGTCATACGTGCTTGAAGAAAACTCAGATCCTAACTATTAATTAAATCACATAAATATAACTTTGCTAGTCTATGAATTGTATTAAAACAAGAATGGCTGCAGAGGCAGCAAGTCCCTGCTATGTGGAATTGGGAATTTATCGACTTATTGGCATTAGTTAATTTATGTCAACCTCCCTGATATTGAGCTCAGTGATCAATCACTCGATCAGTGTAGTCAAAACAATAAAGTTGGGCATCACCGTTGTTGCTTTTACAAGTCTCAGAATTCTTCAATTTGAAAAACAGAAGCCAAGAAATACGCGGATGGGAAAAGAATTCCAGTATAGGTGTAAATGGTAAATAAAATTTGAAGTAAAGCTGTGCCGTTGAATCTAAATTTTCCAACTTATTAGCATTAGTAAATTCATGTCTCAATTTCCCAACCTATTAGCGTTAGTTAATTCATGTCAACTTTGGCCCTGCAATTAATTCAATGATCAATCACTTGATCGGCCTATTAACACTAAAGTTGGGATTCATTCCACTGTTTCTTTCTTTTACAACTCTGAGAAATTTCACTTTGAAAAATACAAGCCAAGCAATACGTTCTAATTTTTAATAATAAATACTACAGTGGGAGATCCAAAATTTATATATTAAATAAATACTTGGTCATCCACAGGATTATTTTTAATAATAAATATTATAATGAGAGATCCAAAATTTATATATTAAATAAATACTTAGTGGTCCACAGGCTGTGTTCTGGTGGTACCAGTACAGATATTTTTTTTCATTTTAAATAAATAATAAAATAATATACAACTCCGCAAATAGTCAAAATTTAAATAAGCTCGTTTATTTAAATAATTGAAACAAACTTTATTAAAAATGTAACATTATATTTGTTTGTTATTAAATAAATAATGAAATGATATAAAGATTATGAAATAGTCAGGACCAATTACACGTATCCAAACAGCTGTCCATTTTAAGACAAGTTGTCTTCGAAGAAGCGACACTGAATCGAGATGGAGGTTCAAAATATCAAGATGAAGGATTATTCAAAATAGATGCACCATTGCTTGTTTCTGAAGCATCCTGCCAACTAGATCCAAATTTGAATTTACAGACTGGGCAAGTTTTATGTTGTCGCAACCATGGATCGATGCATGAAGTATGGAACTGGAAAACTACCAACCAACTCTCCTTCATTAACTTGTTCAAGAGAAAAATTGCAAGTCGGTTGTTCTTCCTGGCTTTTTCCACTGCCTAATGTTCTCTAAATCAGTTTCTTTGTTCATGGCTCCTTCGATACTGTACAAGATGAACTCTGTCGCTGCACAGATGTACCCTCACCGTGCTGATTATCAAGAAGAGATCGATGAGACTGGGTTTTGTATTTGTGAACTAGGAATGTGTTTATCTCTGCATCAGTCATTGAAGGGACACCAGAGGGATTATCTGAGTCCAGTACTCTCAGTGCCTCGTAGTCTAGGTCATCAAATTCACATTCAAGCAGAGCAAGCTGAAGACGAAGGCCTTGCAACCTACCTCTTGTTGAAAATGCAATGGTAAGCGGCATACGTAACCGCAGTTCACTGTGACCTACTAAGACCCCAGCTGCTGCAGCAACAAATGCAGCATGTGCCTCGGCCTGAGCTTGAATTTGTTGACACATTGCATACATCCGCAGGATGCTTGCCATAAAAAATACACCAAGTCCCAGCCAGAGCAGATATCTGCGTCAAAATGCTTGTTTCAGTCAATGATAATAAAGATAATAAAGATGTGTGTTACCCGACTTCCAACAACAACTAGTAGGCAACAACAACGTCTCTTTCTGTTCTCCCATGTAAGTTATTAGAATATTGCTTTCTTGAATGCAAAAATGAAAGTTTTTCTCTGGTTTTAATGGTAGGTTTCTGGAAATCTTGAATTAGCTTTATTTATGAACACTGGTTGTGAATGTATTATCTGTGATGCTTGAGGCACTTCAAGTAGTTCATAGATCATTACCAAACTCATCCCACTCTGAATAATCAGGCTGCATATTTAAATTATAAATAATTAATAATCTATTATGTAGTCTTGACTAATTGATAGTCACTGTTTTTTACAAGTGTAAAGGTCTGTGTCCTTACAAATTTAAACTGAGAAGAATTGGAAATCTGAAAACCATTCTTAGGTGGAAAAGTTTGATCTTTGGGTTTTTCGGTGTCTTTTGGCCTGCAAATAACAACAATTATAGTTCTAATCTCAAGATGATTTGTCTATCATGTTTACTTGTCTAGCCAAAGTTTTTATAATGCTGAGAAAGCTGAGACAATCTAAAACATCATTCATATACCAAACAACATTGTAGGAACTAGTAACATATCCAAATAAATCCATTACAAACTTAACATTAGCATTATAAAAACTATAAATGACATAAAGGCTCAGACGTGAAAAGGTGTACTCTTTTTTCTTCTCTGTCATGATTGGCATGTGAGGGGTTCCTGGTACTCAACACACCTTCCTGGAACTCGACGCACTAAAACAGAAGTATTTTTGGGCACCAACATTTCTTCATGTCAAGATATTCTGAAATGAAAAAAATTGGAGAAGAGGAATTATGTCCCTGCATGTAGCGAAGGAAAGAAACATAAAAAAAACTTGCAAAATAGAACTTGCAAACTATTCCTCTGTCCCTACAACCTGTTACCTATGCCATGACCCGTCCAATTATCCATCAGAACGTTGTATAAAACCTTGCCAAATACCGTGAAGAACCTGCAAAAGAGCAGACGATGCGGATAACCTTAGCAGTGAATAAACAAAAAACAAAAATAAATAAATGTTAACATGGAAATAGAGCTGTAGGGTAGATGAATGAAATAGGTTACCTGTCCAAACTGAGTAATATCTGAATCAATACACTTGAACTCTCATTGTTGCAGACGAGCAGAATGTTGAAAGGCAACGTTCCGTATATATTGGTTGCGATCTGCGAGTATTGGATTAGATCTGGCGACGACCCTGTTGTACTCCTCTTGCCACAGTTCCGACTATGTGCGGGACAATTAACTGAATGTTGAATTTTGTACCAGACCGAAGCTCTCTTAGGGGCTTAAACCAGTGCCGCAAAGCCACTATACAGGTCAGGGTTCCGAGCTAAGACAAGTGGAACATGCAGGGCTCGAGGTAAGACAAGTGGAACATGCAGAGGAGCCCTGTGTAAACCCTCCGCAAGATATACACATAAAATGTTTGCTAACTAATGTTAGCATTACTTAATAGAAATTGAAAAACTGTGAATCAATTCACACTTACCCTAAGTTTCTATGGGGCTTGCCTCGATATGAGGCCAAATAAGACGGTCAAGTTGCCTATTGGTTTAACCAATAATTACATGAAGCTCACTGGCAGACGAAAAAGTGATTTTTGAATATAAATAGAAAACTTTGTAATAAATTGAATGAGTAGCCGCAGGCGGCAGGGACTAATAATGCACACCCTAAAAACGATTACTATAGTCCCTGCCATGCCGCAGGCGGCAGGGACTAATAAAAGAGTTCATACAATAATCTTAAATTCTATAATGTATGTCGCTCTAACGAGTGAATGTTGCAATATATATAGTCTATAAGATAATCGTATTTATAATCCTATTGCTACAAATTAAAACCAGATACGATGGACTAAGAATCTAAATGCTATAATTCAAGGGATGAATATTAGGCTTTTTGCATGATGATGTATGGATCTTGAAGATCAATATTCTTCATTGTCAAATCTCGTTCTCCATTCAATCCCGCCACAATGTGCTGATATTTTCCACATTACCATATCATGATACTTTGGTTCTCACGTACTTATTCACCACTTTGAACGGAACATTGAATTCTTTGTAGTAATGACAGGGTTTCCTTTTCAATGCTCCTAATAGGTAGGTAAACATATTGATAACTTTTTCCACATGCTTCAATTCCGGATTAGGTTGAAATTTCCCTTGAAATGAGCCAACGTACGATATTTATACAGGACTAAAGGAAACCTATAGATTATTTCAATTTTAGCTTGTTTTAAAAAGAAAACATATAAAACACTAAAATATTCAAAATATTACCTTTGAAATTAACACTGGCAACCTTTGTAGCTCTGATAGCATTTATATGTATGGATGATGACAAAATTATGCAAAAAGGATGGTTATGAAAGGTTTCTAAAAAGTAAAATGGTCAAAATTAGAACATTAAGATGACAAAAAGGAGTTAATACCTTAACTCAACAATACACCTCTAAAAAAATATGTAGCTTACAATCTCCAATAAATTCTAATACACCCATTGAATGTTGCTTGAAAAATAGCTACTAGTGAAAGGGAGTGATATGGACATTGGAAAACCTCCAACCTTGGTTATCATAATGGTATGAAAAACAAGTATATATATTCCATTTTGTACATATCAAATATACATAATATATCCCAAATACACATGTTGAACATTGCCATAAAAGTAGTTATTAATGTAAATGAGTAAAAGATTCAATATTCAAGTCTTAAAATCAATAAATCTTTGATATTGATCTCTTTTCTGTTATATAAAGTGTTGTCATTGATGAAAAATGGGATGTATGGGACAACATAAGTAGGACCATCCTTGATGATCAAAGAAGTAGTAGGACCCTTTGTGAAGAGATATGATAATTGCATGAAGGTATCATTGCATGAAGACATGGTTTCTTGAATTTAATCAAGCTTTTGATGAATTTATGATGCTAAAAATATTCTGAAAATAGTATTATTGTACATAGCTCGTTGATACCTTTCCAATGGTATATTGTGCTTAGAAAAAATCCTCCCAAATGAAAAGTTATGTCCAGTTGAAAATCAAAATTAGATTGAGTCAAATTGCAACAACAAACTATTGGGCCAAACCCAAATTATTAAATGTTTAAAAAAATTGCAAGTTTAGGGTGGATCCACCATTGAATAGATAAATCGGTGGCCATGAGCGTGTGGAGTTGTGCATGAGTTAATAATGTTAAATGGTGTGCAAGTATTAGGTTAATCAATGGCAATCCTAATAAGTTAACAACCAGATGAAGTTATATATGTGCGATAGTTAATTTCCTCCATTGGACCTATTACACGTCAATTTGGGCATCTCTCCCAAAAATCAGATCAATACAAACAAGGTCTATCATACCCTAAATCAGTTGCTACTTTCCTTAAACAAGTCATCCCATTGTTGGTTTTTATCCATGAAAGTTTCACTGCTTGAAGTCTAGTTGAAGTGCTCCATTGAGCCACCAACGCACCCCAAGACTACAGTAATTTCTTTGAAGAACACTTACTCCCATGCAAAGCAGCATTGCAGAGCATCTAGGCCCACTTAATAGTGCGTTGGTCAATTGTGAGCAAATTGTTCAAATGATTCCAGGAATCTTCCCACTTTCTAGTGGCTTCTAGAAGTGTTTCCAGCTATCATGCTATCTGATAACCTCGAATATGAACACCATGGAGCCATTAAATCACTTATCTTCATATCCCATTGAACAAGGAAACTCCCTCATCCATTTATGGAAAATCCATTCAATGACCAATTAATGCCAAACGACCCTCATTTCTTATAAATTGAGCACTTATCATAGTGCAAAGGAGAGCAAGAATTTGATTTTCTAGAGTTATGCTGGTGAGATTATAGCTCTTTGAGGTATTATTTGAAAATAATGTTATGCTGCTAGAGTAATGCTACTGATGTGATGAGGATAGGACTTACGCTGGAGCAAGTTGACATCGAATCGATCCAACTGGTTGTAACTTCTCCTTATATCTTATAATAAAGAGATTTGTTCCTTTCTTAATACACGTGTTCATGATTTTATATATGTATTTTCAAATGCAATCGATTTAGTTTGATTAAGATGAATAGATCATATGCCTTTATGTCATTTTCTGTCTTCTGTTAGTAATTGCAAGTACCAATCAAACAAGTTCAATTCAATTGAGAGAGATGGAAGTGACAAAATGGAGATGAAAAAATAGTGAAAGATCACAAATAGGTGTTCTTCTCTTATCTATTTATCTTAAGGAAAAGGTCAAGTGTCTTTCATCTGTTGTTCTAAGTGCATCCACCACACTTAGGGAAACTTATCTATCCATAGGTTTGATTTCCGTAAAACAAGTTGTTGACTTTGTTGGGGAGCGATTGATCATCCCTGGTGATTTTGTCCTTGTTTGTCAGCCTCTAGTAGACTTTAATTGCTTCATTACAGTCATATGAATATGTTTTTGTGAAAGAAGTGAGTTTGCTTGCCTATTTTGAGACTCCTCTGGTGCCAATGCATTATTGGTCTTGACACATTGCTCTGCAAAACACTGTTGGATTAGAGACAATGCTCTGCAATGCACTATCTCCCACTTAGAGGTGTGTTTCTCATGTGACCAACCAAAATTCATCATATTTTTTTCTTTTACCATCCAGTTCAGTCTCTTGTTTGTTGAGTTTTCAAGTGTCTGATTGCCTCTAGAGTCTAGATTGCTTCTACTATCCTTGCTCACTTTGGGTGTGTGTTTGTTCATTGTTTCTTCTTTTTTTCTTTATCATTGTTTAAATAGCTCCAAATTTTAAAGTTTGCATTTGATTAGTTCTTTATTTTTGAAAGAGGAATTGTCGTACTAGCCTTCGTTTCTCTAGAAATAATTGATTGCTTATTTGTGCATATTAGTTTGTTTTTTGTTCATTCACACTTAAAATAAATTGAAAAGGAAAAAATGCATTTTCATATAAGGTTTGTGACTGTTGCATAGGAATATTTAGGGAATTTGAATTTAGATGTGCTCATTGCTGATTGCCTAAAATCTGCTTGCTCTATCCATTGTAGCTAAGGTTTTCGTTGTCAAAATTGAATCAAAATGAATGCTTATCATCTTAGTTGAATTCTAGGAATTTAAAATACATTACGTGGTGAACTTGAAAGGAAAATTTTTTAAGCAACATCAACTTAAAATTTATCTAAATTAACCTAATGGAGCATTGTCACTTAATGATAACATTTAGAGGTCTAGGCTAGAGACATGTTACAGCGTCGTAAAACATAGAAGCTGTCATTAATTCTCTGCAATACATTTCGAGTGTGATACCTCATCCCACATACGTAAGTATATCAGATTTCATCCACATACCTTGATTATATTAGGCGGTGTTCTAGTATGAAAAGTATAAGGGGATGCTCTCATTATGTGGTTTTGCATTAGGCAACACTAATACAGATTGGGCCTCCATGAACCATCGAGTATATTTGGGAGGAGAACATTAGGTTTCTTACCATCCATAGCTAACCGAGTCGCCCACCTTGTACACTGTGATACACCGAACACAACATTCGGGGAGATTTCTTGCACATACATAAGTCCTTGGTTTACTGGGGTGGTATATTGCAATTCGCAGTTTCTTGGTAGTAATTTTGCCTAGAATTACCCTCTTTATATTTATTTATTTTTTGTAATAAAATCAATCAGAAATCATGCGAGAAGATTAACCCTTTCCTCATTGTTCGCAGAGGACAGGGAATAAACTACCCTTATCACCAGAAGATAACCCTAGTTAGCGAAGGCGAACTCGTCCTACCGAGTCCGATACCTCTAGAATCTTCAGTGCTTCATCTTCATCTAATTTACCAGAGTCATTTTATCCTTTTAGTACTGAGTCTCGAGTCATTTCTAATGATACTGGTTTATTTGCTACCGTCGAGATGGAACCCTCACAGTTATCTGAGGACACTGAAGTTGAATCTAGTGAAACGGTAAATCCAGAATCCGAAGTTTTTCAACCGGAAGTTGATATGGAAACTTTCGTTCTTTTACCAGAACATCTTAATTCCGAATTTAAACAACAAGAAGTTGTTCCTATGTTGAAAGACGATCAACTGGCTCATCCTAAATCATCCGTAATTATTGAGTCTTCCTCTTTATCATAGAGTCTACCACCTGAAATTTATCTCGGGCCTGACGGTGAAGTACTTCCACCTGGTTTTATTTCAATTGAGGAAGAACCTCAGGAAGAGACAACCCCTACAACTCCAACTCATTTTGGGCCAGGGCTTCATCTTTATCCATCTTTTCCTCATTTGAACCACATTGATCCTATTGATCCTGCTCAATTTTAAGTTCCTGTAGGTTCTTTAGAGTATTTACAGGTTTATTTAACCATGGCTGAGACAACATCCCAGATTGTACCATCTATTACATCCGCGGCAACATCTACTGTTGCTACCTCTTCGATGTTTTCTATGACACCCAAGTCTCATACTTACGGTGGTTTGTTCATCCCATAGGGTTACAACTCTTTAAATGGAACCTACTATGGTTCCTCCTCTAGTCCATGGAATTCACCCATGTCGTCATCTGGAATTTTATCTGGTTCTTCTCTTATGAGTACTGAATGACCTGATCCTTTAATTACATCTTTAGCTCAATATTAGGTTGGTCGATCTGATTACCGTCCATCTTATCCAGTTTCTATTGGACTCTCATCATATGAAGGTCAGTATATTCAATATACTTATAATCCATATACTGGGGGGCAACCCATGTCTACCCCATATGGAAGTACTCCTTCGTTTTTAGGTGAATATTATGCTGGAATTCCTGTTTTTCAATGGCAGCCTACCTTTCCTATTCAACCACAAATGGTTGTGTACCAATATCAACCAGTTCAACCTGTTCCATATGTACCTACTACGTATGTTATTACTTCCTTGGCCATAGATCAACCTTCTCAGGTGAGTCCTTCAACCCTTAACCCTCAAGTTCCGGGTCTACAGACTCCGTCTTCCTAGGCTCATTTACAACAACCGTCTATAACGTGAATTTCACAACAACATGCCAGTTTACCCTTGTCACATGCTTCTACTAGTCTCGTCTATTCACAACCTAGTCCAACCTATCCTGGCGGGAAACAACCGTATTATCAAATCCCATGGCAGCCACAACATGAATTCCAACAATATCAAACCTATCATGGACTTGGTCAACAAGCCTATGTTGGGTTTGGTCAACAACAAGTTTATCCAGGTTCAGGTCAATAGGACTATCAAGGGTTTGGTCAACAAACTTACCCCTATCAAGGTTACCAGCAGCAGATTCCTTTTATAGGTGTACAATGTCCTATTTCCCAGGCAATTCCATCTTACCCTGGTTACGCTCAACCCGATATAAACTGACAGTTGTCATTTGTTGCAACACTAGAGTTACCTTATTTAAACTGGCTCACTAATGATCCCATTCATTATTTACCTTTGTGGCTAGTGATTCCTCATAAATTACCCTCTGATATTCTGAAATTCAATGGAAACTCTGGAGAAGATCCATCTACGCACGTTATGACTTATCATTTATGGTATTCCTCAAACTCCTTGAATTATGATTCTGTTAGACTCTGTCTTTTCTAGCGAACACTCATTGGGTCGGCAGTAAAGTGGTATATTGAATTACCAAGAGCTTCTTTTGATAACTTCACGGCTTTGGCCACTACTTTTCTAACCCACTTCTAGTTACCCAACATATATGAAACTAGAACAGAGCTTTTTACCAACTTTAAACAGACGATTGCTACTCACATATCAGATCACATTCATGAGTGGTGTCGTCATCGTCAAATGGTTAAAAACTTTGTTTCGTATCAAATTTTAGCTGAGTGGTTTATAAAGTCCTTGTTTCCATTTATCATTGAGGACGTGGCCAAAGGCGGTGTTGTCACTAAAGAGCAAGTAATTTCTCGTGCCCAGTGTCTGGATTTGATTTATACTCAATTTGGCACACTCTATGAAAATATTCTGAATGCACCATGACTGAATTTTATTATTACTCCTACTCCAATTTGTAAGGACTTGCATGCCAGCGACGGTGTGATTGGTTCTGCTAGCACTCAACCTGCAATTCGACCATCTGTTTCTACACTTTTTGTGTCAAGTCAAACCCCTTCTGCATCTGATCTAGTGTCTTCTTCCGAAATACATGTCGTGTCATCTGACAATGGAAAAAGTGATAAGAAACCCGAAAGTAAGAAGAAAGGGAAAGATAAGAAAAAAAAAAATTCACCCCAGCAGGAAAAATCATCTGATATACCTGGTACTTCTCGGAAACCTCGTTACCCTTGTTTAATATGTAATGAGGAGAATTTTATGCGAGACTGTCCTCACCGCTCAGAAGTCTCAGAACTTCTTGATAATTCTCCTACATCTGCAGTGTTGACAAACCCTTTTCTGAACCAGAAAACACATATGGTTTCTACGGATCTCGTTTCTAGTTCACAAGTGCTTATGTTATCTGCCACTAAGCCCAAAAATTATGTTTTGGTATCCACTTGAAGTAAATATTATGGTAATTCTCTTCCACCATCAAATAGTCAAGCTACAAATCAACCTACTACTTCGACTTAGACTTTGTCTGATTCAATTTTGCCATCTATTATTCCTCAGTTAACAATAAAGCCGCCAAAAGGGAGTCATTCATAAATCAACTTTCAACCCTCAAGCTTGTGCAGCTCAAAATTATAACATAGTCAAAGATCTAGCTCAGTCACCTTCTACTATGTTGACGCTTGAGGTTCTTCAGAATTTTCCCTCCCAAAGGCACGCTTTGTTGTCAGAAATTGGTGGAATCGATCTGACTAAGACTAATCTCTTAGTATTTAACCATGCGAACTATGTGCCACAATTGCTAGCACAATTAGCATTTTTGATCCAAGTAAATGTCCTGAATTGCCTCATTCATTGGACTATTATTGATGAAGGTGCATCTACTTGTATCATGTCTATGAGTTGCTAGAAGTCACTTGGTTCGCCACCTTTATCACAATCACCTACGACGTTGAAAGCTTTTGACGGTCATACATATAAGCCTTGTGGAATTCTCAGTAACCTGCAAGTCAAAATGGGGGGGAAAACTATTACTATTGAAGTTGAGGTCATTGACGGACCCTTTGACTACAATATCTTACTAGGAATACCGTGGGTTTACGCTATGGCTGCGGTTGTCTCTACTAACTTTCACATGATCGTAAGGGCGAAATCACAGTCATCGATCAACTCGCATTCTCTGCCTTTGGTTCCCAGGCAACTGGAAGTGTTCTGTTTGTTCATGGACCCCCACCATCTCTTCAGAATATTGGTGTAGGACTCTTTAAGGATTCGTCCCTAATGGGCACCTTTTTGTTATCGTCGCCTATGACATCGGCGGAAATCAAAAAAATAGAAACCTGAAATATGATATATTCCACTTCATATTAATTATGGAAAGTTCCTAATGATTCTGAAATAGATAGTTTGGGTGTAACTATGCCGCTAAGTCCAATCAAGCTCGCATAGATATCAATCTTTTTGGCTTGTGCAGCCAATCCTGATCCTTTTGTCGCTGACTATTTGGATCGATCATTCTTTGGATTATGGTACTTCTTGTTTAGTCAATTTAACGTCTTAAATTTCTATCATAAATTATCGATCGAGGTCAGTAATTTGATGAAGTGTGGTGCACTATATATGCTTAGATAACCTTGTTTCTTACTTCGTTGTGTATGTTTTATATTTTTTTGGGGGTTTTGTATCTTATGCCTAAAGTTTTAAGAATTGAAACTGATCTAAGAAATGAAATCTTTAAATTCTAGTGAACAACCAAATCTAAATGAATTTTAATGATGAAAATTTATTCTTAAAGAAGGAAGAAAATGAAATGTTGTTTTTATTCTAAGAAAAGGAATTGAATTACAAATTTATTTTGATGAAATGAATGAAATATGAAATATAAAATAAGGAAGAAAAGGAAATTTTGATTAACTAATCTAAATTGCATAAAAATAAATAAAACTTTGAATGGTTAAAATGTTAGACTTATCTAGGCCGGAAAAACATCTATGAGAAGTATCTAACTGATTTAAAGAAGAACACTATTCTAAATCTAATTTCATTCAACTGACATGGATGAAACCATTTTCTATCTTATCCATTGAAAGCTTTAATTCTATGAAAACAGAGCATTTGATCTTTCTAAAACACAATTCTAATCTAACTCTGTCCTAGTTTTAAAGAATGTTTGAAAGATAAATTTAATCTAATTCTATTCCATGGGCTGAAAGCATAAATTCTATTGCTAAGAACTTGAATGACAGTGCTAATTGAAATCAAAAGAAAGCAAGAAATAACATAGTATCTATTGCACAAAACATGTTTAATTTTAAAACCTAAGGTTGATGTATGACCGAGTGCACAAATCTATCGAATTAGAAAATGACAGAGTCACATTCATGAGATGAATTAGCGAGCATAAGATTACACAGTTAACTCTAAATGAAAATAATTAAGTCAGAAAACATTCATGAAATTAATCTGTAAAATAGTGAGCAATTTAAACTATGAATTGAAAAGAATCTAATTATGAAATTATGTGAATTTTAACTATGAATTGACAATAATAAAACTACGAATAAGCAGGAATTTAAACTAAGGAATTGGCATAAATTAAACTACAAAACAATTATGAAAAACCTATTTTCCGTGCAGGGGCCCTCTACAAAAGAATGAGTCTGAAATATACTTAGACTATGTGTGCATCAGAGATCTGGAACTGGTCTTCTTTATTTGAAAAACAGAGTTTGAAAGCGTAACATCAAATAAACACAAAAATTAAACGACTTCCCGATTTTAATAGAATAGTATTTATACAGGTTTTGGATTTGATTGTTTGAGGAAATTCCGCTTATAGATAGCAAATAAAACTGAAATTAGAAGTCTAATTAGAAGAAAATTCTTCATAGCTATCTCTCGATTTGCTACGTCAGATCAAATCGAGATTCTTTTGTCCCCTAATCTCGTTCTTTGAATGATCTTTGAACACGAGAATATGCATGATTCCTCCTTGAATTCAAAAAGGTAAGTGGGATATGATCTATGTGTGGATCATTCCAGAGATACCCATATGATCTGCTTCCTCATTTGCTTCTCAAAACCTGTCAAACAATAATGGTGGCTATAGAAACAAAGGTTAGCTACAAAATTGCACGCATTCTGTAGCTAATTAAAAAAAAATCATATAAATAATAAGAAACATTATAATATAAAGTAGAGATCATCTAAATGCCTTCTCTGATGTGGAATATGTCAATTATCACTGAGTGAAGTCATGAGTTTGTGAAAAAGGAAGAATAAATGATGGAAAAGGGTGTCAAATTAAGAACAATTTTGAGGTTCAAAATACCCCCACTAAGATACCATTGCATGTCCTCATGCAATTCTAAAAATTGTGAGCCTACACCTTCTACTAGATTTTTTCTGATACCTCTGCTAATACATCCAACTTCCTCTTCTTTCCTTTCCTTGAAGTGATTTCCATTCTTTGTTTCTTCATGAGAAGTTTGTAGTTTAGGGTGGTGACTTTCATGTTCAAAAAAATATTCTTTTTTTTTAGTTTCTTGTTATTTTTATACCATAGCCCCAAATGTAATATAGTGTTGTCGCTGATGACCTTTTCCAAGTGATTCTGCTCCTTCAAAGTTTCATTTTCTTGTTTAATATGCCTGGTCAGTATCTCTAGCTCATAAATTTCTTGCTTCAAGGTGTTCACCAGAGGTTCTTGTGGAAAGATAAGTTTCTCTTCCACACTTGGATTTGCTTCTGCATGTCTTTTCTACAAGGAATCAATATAGTCATATATCTCCTGTTGTGCTGGGTCAATTTCTGGGTTCCTTCTGCTCAGATTTTGTATAGGATTATGTATAGGAGAGTGTATAGGACTATGTGTAGGAGAGGCAGTAATGGGTGATGGTACTTGGGGTTCTTCATCTAAATTAACAAGCTCCGCTTCTTGTGGAGGTGTCTTCTTCAAGGGTTTATGAATTATAGATCTTCTCCTTGGTTGTCAAGGGCTTAAAATTTCTGAAGTTGAATAATTGTACTTTTACTTTACATTACCTCTCTTTTTTACTCCACTTTGTTTCTTATTTTTAATTAAATTTGCAATGGTAAGTTCTTCTTCTTCTTATTGTGGTTAAGGTGAGGATTTGTCTTTGATACATGTATCAACCTTTATCCTCCTACTTTTTCTATTTTTGTCATCCTTAGGTTGTTCTGGTGCTTCGTATTGAAAGTGGTTTTTGATTAGGAAAATTTTCTAGGAGTCTCCTATACTCTTTAGATGAAATTGAATGAGTATATTTATCAGTCCATGATGATGCATGGTATTGTCTATGAATTGGAATTTTTTTTTTCACATTTGCTGAAATCTTCTTTAGACTGTTCAGTAGGAATTATGGGAGGTTTATTTATCCATCCTCCAAGAAATTCATTAACAGTCGAGAATGGTGAACAAACATACAACCAAATATACCCTTGCATGTAACCATTTTTTGTAAAATTAACAACATATTCCTCCATTTTTTTTTCAGTGCTGAGCTGGGAATTCCATTCTTATAAAAACTAGTGTCCATACCTGGATTCTTCAGAAAAAATTTCCATTCTTTGTTGTGAATTTCCCTATTCTTGAACCATCTCTCACCAGTTTTTGGAAGTTCCGTGACTTCAGCTATGAAGGCTTCTGTCATTGAAAATTTTATGTCCCCAATTTTGACCTTTGTCCCGTCTAAAGATCTTACAAAGGACTTGGTGACCTCCTTATGGAACCCGTCGAACTTCTCTATGAACTAGAGCCATTGCACCTTTTGCAACATTTCCTTCATCTGAGGATAACCTTCCATGAGTTTGGCTCCCACAGGTTTGATTCTCACTATTAGACCCATGTCTTTGCTGTAAGGAATTTCACCTTCAAAATTTTTCTTTTTTGATCAAGTGGATTGAGGGTTTGGCTTTGAGTTAAGGGTGTTGAGAGTTTGTAGAGATGTGTAGGTAAAATATATATTTGGCGAGGGTTTAGGAACATGGATGAGTGGGTTACGGAAATGAGATATGACCATTAATCATTGATGGATGAAATCGGTCTTGATTATTATGGGATATGATATAGATGCAGTGGTAGGATTATGGAATTGTAATGTGAATCTAAATATAATCAGTTCTAATGATGACATATTTAGGTGGCAGCATATGATCATCTAATTTATATACAATAATTTTTTTGGACTTTATTATTTAAACAAATTTTGTAACATACCTTGGAACTAACCTTTGTTTATTTTCTTTTTATGTTGATTCCTCAGGCGTAGTTTCAGCATGATCTTCAATGGAGTCTTTAATTGCTTCTGTTTAGTATGTTTTTCTTCAATAAGCTCTAAAAATTTAACAGATTTGCAGAATGTGATGACAACTGCAGATTCTTCTGACAGCTGCAGAGATGTAGAAATTCTGTAGCTACTTCTTTTATTGCTTCAAAAAAAGAAAGGGAACAAAGAATTTGGAATTTTTAGAATGGGGGAAGAAATAAGACGTGAGAACTTTGATTTTCATCTTGTATTTTTTGTATAAGGATGAAAATCATTGATTGGTTTTCATACTTATACAATTATTATATATATATATATATATATATATATATATA
The DNA here is from genome assembly GCA_034641835.2 of Pinus albicaulis. Lineage (NCBI taxonomy): Eukaryota > Viridiplantae > Streptophyta > Pinopsida > Pinales > Pinaceae > Pinus > Pinus albicaulis. The sequence continues at coordinate 901,023,011 of CM076572.1, read as the reverse complement.
TATATATATATATATATATATATATATATATGATTCAAAATATTATATAATTTTTCTCTCTTTTGTTTTTTTAGATATGAAAAGTAAAAAGGAGACTAAGTTGGGGAAGAAGAAGGATTCTTCTTCACCAACTTCATATCAGTATTGCCTTGAAATTTTTTGATAAATTCCTCCTTTTTAATTGGCTGATGATAAAATTTTAATCGATGTCCATTCAAAAGATGAGGTACCTTTTCTTCATCAATTGTCCTTATCCCGACGGGCCCATTGTTAAATACTTTTTCGATCTCATTAGGCCCAAACCAATGAGTCTGAAATTTTCCTTGGAAGTCTTTAAACTTTGAATCAAAAAAAAATGCCCAATCTCATGCTTGAACTTTTCTATCTTTTATGTACTTATCATGCCATCTGTACCTTTGTTGATGGATTAGGTTGGTTCTTTGAAATGCATCTTGCCTGATCTCATCAAGATCATTAAGTTGCTCCATTATATTCTTTTGGGCTTCTGATAGATCAAGTCCCAATATGACTTCTATCTTGAAGGTTTTGATCTGAAATTCTATAGGAAACAACACTTGCTTCCCATAAAAAAGTTCATAGGGAGTATGTCTTGTTGTATTCCTCCATGTAGTCCGGTAGGCCCATAAGGCTTCAGGAAGCCTATCTGCCTAATCCTTCCTATGTAGATGTACAGTCTTTGTGAGGATTGCTTCGATCACTTTATTGGTGGATTCCATTTGACCATTTTCTTGTGGATGATATGGAGTAGAATTTCTATGCTTGACCTTATATTCATCCAAAATCTTCTATACCGCCTTAGATGTAAACTGAGATCCCTGATCTGTCACAATTTCCCTTGGGACACCAAAACGAGTGAAAATATCCTCAAAGAGAAATGAAACTACAACATTTTCATTAGCAAAAGAAAGTGCTTTAGCCTCTACCCATTTAGTGACATAATCAGTGCAAACTAGAATGTACCTCTTTTGTTTTGATGGTGGATTGATTGGTCCAATAAAGTCCAGGGCCCATTTTTCAAAGGGTTCGATGAGTACCTGAGGTTGTAAGGGAATTTCATCTGTAGGAACATGTTTCCCCATTCTCTGATAGTTGTCACACCTTTTGACGTACTCGACATATTTAAAAATGGATGGCCAATAATATCCTAAATGAAGGATTTTATAGGAAGTCCTCTTATTGGAAAAGTGTCCACCACAAGGTTCATCATGAAATGCTTTCAAAATTTTAGGCATTTCATCTTCTAGAACACACATTTCAATGATGAGATCTTGACCTGTTTTATACAATTCATCATTGACCCATGAGTATAATGCACTTGTTTGAATTATTTTTCTCTTTTCTCTAGTAAACAATTATGCTAGTAATTTTCCTGTAGCTAAGTAGTTAGCAATATCTGCAAACCATGGAGATTTAGTAGATATTGAAAAGAGATATTCATCAGGAAAATTATCCTCTAGTGGAGTATCATTATTGTTGTTTTGAATTCTAGACAAGAAATCAACAACTGTGTTTTGTTTTCCAGGTCGGTCTAGAATGGTGATGTTAAATTCTTGCAAGAGTAATAACCATCTTGTGATTATGCTATTAGTGATAGATTTATTCATTAAATACCTAATCGCAGAATGGTCTATGTGAATAAAGGTTTCATAGCAGGTGATGTAGTGTCTAAATTTTTCAATATCATGGACAACAAATAGAAACTCTTTTTCAGTTACAATGTCATTTAACTCGGCACGAGTCAAATTTTTACTTGTATAATAGATGACATAGGGGATCAAATATTTTTTTCCTAATATAGCTCCCAGAGTTGTATTTGAAGCATCTGTTGAAATGTGAAAACGTATTTTCCAATTTGGTCCTCTTAAGATGGGTGCTTCATATATTTTTTATTTTAAAGTTTCAAATGCTAATAGTCAATAAGGATTCCAACTAAATTCACAATCTTTGGTAAGCAGTTTGAAGAGTGGAGATGAAATTTTAGTGAAGTTTTCTATAAATTTTTAATAGTCTGCTGTAAAACCTAGAAAACTTCTAACATCCTTTTGACAACTTGGAATTGATAATTTAGAGATGACTTCAACTTTAGAGGAGTTTACTTTAATTCCATCCCCTGAAATGTGATGTCCTAAAAAAATTCCTTCAGTAAACATCACAATTTTTTTTTCATGACTTAATGAAATATTTTCTTCTCTGCATCTTTTAAGAACCTTTTCCTAGTTTTCAAGACCCTCTTCAAAAGAATTTCCATAAAATGTAAATTCATTCATATATAATTCCACAAAATCATGTATTAGATCAGAGAAAATTACTAATACTACCCTTTGGAATGTTGCAGGTGCATTACATAATCCAAAAGGAAGTACTTGGTAAGCATAGGTTTCCCATGGATAGGCGAATGTGGTCTTGTCTTTGTCTTCAGGTGCTCCTTGAATTTTATTGTAACCACTAAAACCATCCAAGAATGTGAAATACTTCTTACCTACTAATGTGTCCAATACTTGATCTATGAAAGGTAATGAGAAATGATATTTTAGAGGAGCCTTATTCAATTCTCAATAATCAATGCATACCCTCCATTTACCATTCTTTTAAGGTACAATCACCAAGGGGAAAACCACTGATTGTCTGAAATATGATAAATGAAGTTTACATTCAACAAATTTTGCAATTCTTCTTTCACAATTTCCCTAAGATTTGGATTCATCCTTATTTGAGGTTTTTAAATAGGCATAGTGTTTTCCTCAATGTAGATATGATGTATACAAGTCTCAGGAATAATTCCCTTCATGTCAGTATACTCCCATGCATATGAAGAAGAATGTTTTTGCAATGTTTTGATTAACTCTTGTTGGAATTTCTCCAAGTTTTTTTTTATGTTTAAAGATTTTCCTGGAAATATTTCAACTACAGATGTACCAAAATTTTCCATAGAATATTAAGGCATATGTCTAGATGACAAGTATTCAATATTGCATTGTTCTTGAAAACTATGCTCATCTTCACATTGTGAAGATGTTCCAAAGTTTTCTATTGAATTTTAAAATTGACGTTCTTCACTAATATGAGAAATAATAAACAAAGGTTGTATATTATTTTCATCATCCATCCATTCTTCATTTTCTATTTCTATGATTGCTTTTTTTGGAGAATATAGAGTGAATTTGTTTGTTGAGTTACCATTAGAAATAAACATATCACCAGATCTACAACTAATAAAAGCATCAGTTGTAACTAATCAAGGTCTTACTAAAATTAATGGATGGCCCCCTAGGTTGTTCTTGGGAGTTAAGATCATGAAGTCAACTAGATATTCCAAAGAGTCTAAGGACACATATATTTCTTCTAATACACCATCTCGCTTGATTACTGATCTGTCTGCTAATTGCAGTAATGTTGGTGTATACTGAAGGTTTGAAAGCCTAAATTGTTCCATGGTTTGCTTGCTCATGATGTTGATGACTGCTCATAAGTCAATTAATGTATTTGGAATTTCAATACCATTGATATGTGTTTTTACAACTGGACTTCCTGGGTCCAAAATTTTTTGTATGGCTATTTTTCCCATCATAAGGTAAGAAATTTTCCTACTAACTGAATCTTTTTTATTTCTTTTATTTTTCTTCCTGATTTTTTCATGCTAAACTCTTTTATTATTTTGGCTAGAATAGGAATATCTTTAATGGCCTGTAACAAAGGTATTTTAATACATACATCTTTTAATTCATCTAGAAAATCATAGTTAGGCAACAAAGTTTGTATTTTCTATCCCTCTATCAATTTGTAATCTTTTAGGAAAAGGAGCATTAGAAATAGATATTGAAGGTTTCTCTATGATAGGACTTGAGTTTATTAGATCTTTTTCTTTTTCATTTTTAGAATTTTGATTTTGCTGAAGGGATGTCTCTTCTCCAAAAATTTTATTTTTCTATAGAGAAATTTCTTCATCAAGATCATATTTTTCTTATATAACAACATAAGGCTTTTTCCTTTCTAATATTCTACCATATCTAAGTTGGACATTGTTAAGGTCTAGTGGAGTAATCATGTAAGCTGGAAAGTTTTTTCCTTCTATGTTATAAGCAGTTTGAACATTTTTTTTATTTGGGTTTGGTAATGGTTGCGCAGGTAGTTGATTTGTTCTTTGTGGAAATGGTAATGAAAGTTGTGGGTTATGATTTTGGAGTTGGGGTGGTTGATTTTGGTGTGGAAAATGTTTGGGAGGATAGTTTGGATAGGATTGTGGATACTGGTGATACAGAGAATATCTTCCATAAGGATTTTGCATCCCTTGTGTCCAAGGTTGAGGTTGGGACCAAGGTTTCTGCCATGATGAATTCCAATTGTTTGGTGGGGGTTGATTATACACTTTATTATTAAAACCTTGAGGTTTTGGCCCCTTCCATGGTATTCTAGAGACAAAACAAAGAGGATATACTGGATATGGAGCTACTTCTTCTTGAAAAATAGCCTTAAGACCTAATATAGAGGGACATTTTTTTGTATCATGATTTTCTGCACAAATAACACAAGTCTCTATGACTTTTGCATCAAGAGGACATTCTCTTAAAGCATGTTTCTTCCTGCATTTAGGACAGAAGATAGTTAAGGCATTATTTTCAGATTTCTTCTTGTTTTGTAATTTCAGGGTGTCTATTTGTTCACTAAGACTCCCTAAGATATATGTTTTAAATTCATCAAGCATTTTTCCAATTTCTGCCCTACTTACTATTCTATTTGCAGATTTATTTACTCTAGAGAGAATAGGATCTCTTGTATTTTTCCCAGTTTTTGATTTTCCTCTTGAGAGATGAATGCATAATTCAACAATTTTAGGTAATGGTAGTTGAGAGATATCTCCCTTTCCCATCATGTTATGAATATATATCCATTCATATCTGATGGCTTTCAACAAAATATATTTTAAAGTATCTTGATCTAGGTGTTCCATTTTGGCTCTTTTTATATTGTAATTGAATCTCTTAATTAAATCTTCCAAGTTTTCATCCTCTCTTTGCATAATTTTAAATACTTCATCCTTCCTATTAATAGGTGTGCAATAATCCAGATATCTTTGTAAAAATGCAGTTTTCATCTCATCCCATGTCCTAATAGATTGTGTTATCAAACCCATGAACCATTTCAAAGCTTCACCCTTGAGTGTTGCAAGAAATAGCTTCAATTTTTGAGAGCCTTGTAAGTAGTCATAGGATCTACAAAAAACCTTAAATTCAAATAAAAATGTTTCAAGATCTTCACTCCTTAATCCATGGAAATTGGGAAGGAAAGAAGGTGAATGTTTTTTCATTGTAAAATTTGTATCCTCATCAACTATAGGAAATCCAACAGGGTTAAGATCTCCTCTACCTCTACCACTTCGTCCATCTCTTCCTCCACGTCATCCTCCACCTCTACTTCCTCCTCTTAAGGAATCTCCATTCATAACTTATCCTCCTCCTTCTTCTTCTGACATTGTAGATTCCTTAGAGCTAATGTAAGGTTCTAACTGTAGAGTTATTTATTCTTCCTCTGGCTCTTCTATCAATGGGATATTGAAGAAAGTTTCTTCTTCTTCCTCACTAGGGATTTCTAACTCTTGAGCTAGAATATGTTCTCCTGTAGAGGTGAAAAATCTTACTCCTTCTGTTGGAGATCTAGGATCTTCCTCTTCTAAGACTGCCTCAGTAGATGAAGTTGGAGAATCTCTTGGTTTGATTTCCGACCTTAAGACTTCATGGAGTATATGTCTTGAGGAGAAAAATGGAATATGAATTTGAGATGGTGGCATGGCACTATGTGGTCTTGGTGGGGTGAGTGGTGTTGTTGGAATCAAACTTCTACCTCTAGCTATGAATCTACCCGTAGAGTCTCTTTCTCTACGCATATCAAATTTTTTTTTTTTTTTTTTAATGTAATAAATAATGCTTCCTAATTACACTTCTCGGACAATGGCGCCAAAATGTTTAGTTAATTTAATGTCTTAAATTGCTATCATAAATTATCGACCGAGGTTAGTAATTTGATGAAGTGTGGTGCACTATATATGCTTATATAACCTTCTTTATTAATTTGTTGTGTATGATTTATATTTTTTGGGGGTTTTTTTATATTATGCATAGAGTTTTAAGAACTGAAATTGATCTAAGAAATGAAAGATATGCTTCTAAATGAAATCTTTAAATTCTAGTGAATAACCAAATCTAAATGAATTTTAATGATGAAAACTTATTCTTAAAGAAGGAAGAAAATGAAATGTTGTTTTTATTCTAAGAAAAAGGAATTGAATTACAAATTTATTTTAATGAAATGAATAAAATATGAAATCTAAAAGAAGGAAGAAAAGGAAATGTTGATTAACTAATCTAAATTGCATAAAAATGAATCAAACTTTGAATGGTTAAAATGTTAGACTTATATAGCCCTTTAAAACATCTATGAAAATTATCTAACTGATTTAAAGCAGAATATTATTCTAAATTTAATTGCATTCAAATGACAAGGATGGAACCATTTTCTATCTTATCCATTAAAATCTTTAATTTTATGAAAACAAAGAATTTGATCTATTTTAAAACACAATTCTAATCTAAGTCTTTCCTAGTTTTAAATCTAAGAATGTTTGAAAGATAAATTTAATCTAATTCTATTCCATGGACTGAAAGCATAAATTCTATTACTAAGAACTTAAATGAAAGTGTTGATTGAAATCAAAGGCAAGTGAAAAGCATGTTTAAAAGAAAACTAAGGTTATCACCAAATTGATTCTGATAGGCTGCTCATCAATCAAATTATTGTAACTCTTTCAAACCAATTTTGATTGAAGGTTAGCATCTTCAGTTTGAGAGGGCTCTCTCAAGGTAATTTATGATTTTCAATGGAAATTCTATTAGATGGCTAACTCTATAACTGTAACTTTATTGTGATTGATTGCAGGTTGAAAATGTAAGGACTTGCTACCATTGGGCTATGGGGTCAACATTAGTAAACTCAACGAAAATATTTCTTCTAATGGAAATTGAGGCAAATGGAGGTTTCAATGAAAAGATAGTACACACACACAACGCAGGAAGAAAACAACAGTTTAACCTCTAAAGGAAATCAGAGCATGTTACCATGAGTTATGAGTAATTAGACATAAAACTAATTGAAAATATTTAAACATGAAAGATATATAACATATAACACATTTAACACCTCCTCCAAATATCAGGTAAAGAAGAAAATATCACTGTATATTACTGAAACTGAAAAAACTGTTACAGAATAGCAGTTTAGTACAATATTCTCCAACCCTTTGATATTTGATCTTCTATATATAAATAGACTCCTTTTACATTTCATAGGATGCTGGTTCCTTGAAACTTAACTCTGAATGCTAAGCATAACTGACAACTCTATTTCTGGAACATAAAAAGACACCTATTCACTTTAAGAGTTTATCTCCTAGTGGGACTCTAATTACATTTATTACCTCCATTTTTTTAATAGTGGGATCATTACATAGATAAGTATCAAGTGCTCAAAAGGAATTCTGCATGACATAAGACATAAATACACTTTCCAAGATTTTATTCACAATTGTCCTTTTCTAGGAAAGAATCAATAATAAATAAAATTTTGTATTCATGATGTTTTGTATAAAAGGTACACATGTCGAGTGATGAAAATTTTCTGAGATGTCTCCTCATCTGTTTAGATGCCTCCATGTGACTGGCTGATCTTCCACATGCCCTTTGAAAGTTTAAAATTCCTTCAAAAGCCCCTTGCTGCAAAACAAAGCATTTTAGGCAGTTTCGTAGCGTAGTTTAATAGCAGCAAGCTTATTTATGTCTTTTAACCTTTCCTTTTGCCACCTCTATTGGCCCAAAAGTATTTGTCAGGTCAAAATATCTAAATTCTATCAAATTCCCTCCTTAGTTCTCCATAAAACTGAATTTAAAGACAAAAAACATTCTTCATAAATTTCGTAGCGTTTTTTGGCCATCAAGCCTGGAACTTGCTACGAAACTACCTGATTATGGAGAAAATTGAAAATTATCCCCTTTCATCAAAATTTCACCTGTAGGTCTGAAAATTGATATGATGAAATATGATAAGGTACACTTGGTTCAAAATGCCTCTTACTCTCTTCAAAAAGCATCATTTTCACCTTTAGTAAGTTAATTTACCAATCAAATGACTATTTTTTTTGAAAAAATAGGGTTCAGAGATGAGCTCCTATCTCCCTAACCTTGATAGTTGTTGCAAAATAGGAGGAGGTTTTTGTAAATAAGTTCATATTGAAGAAAAAACTCTCTTGGTTTTCTAAAAACCATCTCCAACAGCTAGGAATTTGCATTAGAAAAACGTGTTTAAAACAAGAAAATTCAGAATTATGAATATAGTTCCCAAATACCTCTTCGAATTTTCCCAATAGTAGCACCTCTGAAAAAAGTGAAAGTGGTTATTGTTCCTTGTTTCGTGCTTGATAATAAAGTCTCTCAGTATTTCGGAATTCATCTCTATTCATCCTGTTGACGGGAAAATCTGTCCGGCCAACAGCAGGGGATCTCCCCGGTAAAAGGGCCCAATTAGACCTTGAACCGTTTGGACTAGGATCCCGTTTGGGGTGTGGGTCCGGTTACCACTGATTTCTCCTTTGCTTAGGGTCTCGCTTAAACTCTATAAAACAGTGGATACACACCTAATCAACTGATACAAGACATATGATTGATGCATTAAATGCGCATGCGACACTATGAGTAGCAAGAGGAAATAATAAAGCATGAAGACCGAAGGAAGTGTTGTTAACAACACTTCATTGGGGTCACACTTGTAAACTGTTCTGACCACAAAGGAAACAATTCCTCATGGAAAGAATGCCTTTCACTTCCTAAAAGTTTTAAATAGTAACACAAATGCCAATAAACAAAGCCATCAGCGTTCGTTAAGAAAGTTAAATAAACTCAGCCACCATTAACATACTCAGCAAACTGTTATGCAACTGTGATGTGAATTGAAGATGCAGTTCCCTTAATCTAAAGATGTTCAGAAAATGAAAACATAATACTCAACAGTGCTCATACATAAGACAACACCAGATCCACAAAGAGATTTTTCAAAATGCTTGTATTAATGCTTAAATGTATAATCCTCTGGTAATACAATATACTCAGCTCGAGTCCCAAACAAAAGATCCTTTTACAAGCTCCCGAAGGAGTATTTATAATACAAAACCTGCCCTTTGGGCTTCCTTGACTTTTCATCTTCCTGACCGTTGGGCTGCCTTGCGACCCAGTCTGTTCTGTGACCTGCGACCTGACTGGGTTTTGCGACCTTGCGACCTAGTCGCTGGGTCGCTGGGTCCCGTCTTTGGGCATTTGATAGGGGATGAGACTTAGCGACCCGACGACCCCTACGACTTGCGACCTTTGGGACCTTGCGACCCGCGACCTCAAGCAAATCTGCGATTTGCGACCTCGGGCAGATCAGCGACTTGCGACCTTTGGGAACTTGCGACTCGCGACCTCAAGCAAATCTGCGATTTGTGACCTCGGGCAGATTAGCGACTTGCGACCTCGGGTAATATATGCGACCTGCGACCCAGTCGATGGGTTGTTGGGTCGCGTAGTCAAGCCTTTGACATGGAACACGACTCCACGACCTGGGGTTTTATCCCTTCTACATTTCTCCTGTTGTGATAGTCTTAGCTCCCGCCACATGAACCAACATTTTCTGGATAAGCGACAAACTTCCTTGTCTGGGTCATCATCATAATCTCCTCATGTTACCTGCATGTAAGAACATTAGATTAGCCATTAGCCTCACCCACATAAATATGTTGATGCATGTTGAAGAAAAAATAAAGATACAGTAAAAGAAAACACAGATGCATAAGGAGCATATTGAAAAATAACATCAAGGGATTTTAACGATTAGCTTGGACCCCTGTGTAGTCCTGCTCTATAGGAGATATATGAACGATTGTGCATATATTTCATGGGTCGCAGCCTCTAATGGATGCACAATTTTGGACCTTGCGACCTCAGAGAGGTTGCATAGTCACACTTCGAGTAAGGTCGCATCTCCTGACTAGTAGCAACTATTGCGACCCTGCGACTTGGGTCAGAATGCAACCCCTAAATGGTCTCACAGTCGCAACTTTATGCAGGTCGCACCCCTTATTCATTTAGCACGATTTGTGACCTAGCGACTTGGGAAAGACTACGACCTCCCTGCGGTCGCACAGTCGCACATTCATGCAGGTCGCACTTTCACCAATTCCATGTGTTCTGCGACCTGGCGGCTGGTTGCAAAAAGCTAGAGGCGACATTTTCTCCACTTTGTTGAGCTATGGCTCCTGCAATCTGGTTTAGTGATGAGTTAATGGACGGGGACGTGATCGATGAAAACTGCGTAGCTACAGCAACTGTCCCGGTCAAACTCCATGTTTCATTATGCATTGCGCTCGCTCTCCAAACCCCGATTCAGGTGTATCATGGCTTCTATATTGAGCATCAACCTAGGCCGATATAATGCAATGAGAGAAAAAGATAAAAAAAAATTTCATATCACGCTGAGACGTAGCATGATGTCTCTCGTTCTGGTCTGCATAACTCTAGCGAAATCTAGCACAGTATTCTTAACAGAGGATGGATCTCTTGACCATACAGGGGCGCGCGGATTTTGATGCTCCTTGGTCATCACGTTAAATTCGAATGCAGGGTGCTAACCATGTTGCGCGCTCTTTCCGAGATCATGTTAACAACGATAAGCTGTATGAGAGTTATAATCCGTCTCAACACAACATCGAACGGGCAGATTATTTCCCTCGGCTACTCTATGGTCTTGTCTATCTCCCCGATCGACTACAGGTGGTCTTCATCCGTCTGCAATTCAGCACGCATTACAACAAGAGCGTGCAATCTCGAATACCATTTTTAAGTCATGCACTTTGATCCCATCTCAAAGAAAATAGATCTGTCATTGTGCAAGGCTAATTATATGCAGTTTCTGCTCCTCTGAGTCGAAAAGTCTCTACACATGCACGTATCCCTGTAGCGAAATTATTTAGGGCTCTATGCCACGTGGTCTTTGCATGCATGCCGATGCTGTGCACGACCTCACTGTCTCGGAGGTTTTTTCACAGAGATTCCTGCATGAGCCTGCAATGGAAAACACACTGTCGGCTGTGTGATCCAGTTTTTGAGTACCCTTGGACAGAGTAAAATAGAACACCTCAGGAATTATCGAAAATTTAGCTTTGTGAAGACAGCTCGACGTGGTCAGTAGTGGCACTATCGAAAATTCAGCTTCCAACGAATATGTAACGATAACGCCTTTCTAAATGGGACCAGCGCAACAGATTTGAAGAGTGATTCTCTCCCGGAATATCGCCATCGGGGCTACAGAAGTCAGCTTTTCTCTGTTCCTTCGAAAATAGCTCTTTTAGTATCAAACGAAGCATGCCTTTTATGGCGCTAGCTTTTCGGTCCATGACTTCAGTTGTAACACATAAATCATTCGAATTCCTTTTCAACACGATATCCTTATACACTTACCAGAAACACGCGGTCCTTTTACGACGATTGCCATGCAGACTTGGAGATAGATACGTTGAAAATTTCATCCATGCAGTTTTGACTAATCAACGTATTATAATATTCCGCTGCCACGTGTAAACACGACTTTGGACCATAAAATATATATCTGCTCCAAACCTTTTAGCATAGGTCGAAAACTTGCCATCGAAACCTTTGTGCTCATTTGTAATGTTTATATGATCTCGCTCCTCTAATCTTATATGGTTTGAAAAACATGTTGTTTTTTCACCGCTTGAAACATGGTTGTAGAATATCGTATATCACACCACAACTTTGGATCACCGAATATATATATTTGCTCAAAACCTTTTAACATAGTTTGAAAAACTTCAGCCTAAAGGTATTTTGAGCCCAATTGTAATGTCCTTCGTATGGTTTTTTACATAATTTCGCTCCTCCAATCTTATGTGGCTTGGAAATCATACGTGTTTTCACCCTAGCTTAATGTTTCAAAATGTCACCTTGGTCCATCGAAAGTGCGCTTGCCATGTAGCTTAGGTTTAACAAACATTGCTTCCCTTCCCCAATTTGCCAGAGTTGTCAACACAACTCAAAATCATTGTTGGTTCAGAAGAATGGCCTTTTATAGAATTTGTACAATATCCAAAGATAAAATGTACTTTGCCATTACTTGACTTTGGTACAACCAAGAGCTTCCTTCTATGTTGCCATGATGGGTCAAATTTGTACAGGCCATAAATTATTATGGACCTCAAATTGACATCTGCTATACTGTCTGATCTATGTGCTTTTGGGTTGACATCATCATGGCTAATCACATTATGACTAAGCTGCAAATTTTTGTGGGCCCTTTGCATAATCATTGCCTCAACTGTGTTTAATGCTTATTGCCAAAACATGATGCAGCTGACCAACGCGATGAGCACACTGCATTTTTTGCTTGTCAACCTGTGGATTCTAGTCCTGCTCTCAGATAATGACAATATCAGCTCCTGCAAGATTCAAACCCGCACCACCAGCTCGAGTAGATATTAAAATACAATTCTTCATGAGTATCATCATTGGCCTTTCTGATGTCACTTGATTCTGGCAGTGTTGATGCTTTGCCACCAAAGCTTTGCACAGCTGTGAAACGCTCTTCTTCTCTTACTGTTCCATCAAGACACTCATAAGAATACCTTAGCAGCTCTAAGTAATCTTGAAGAATGTCTATTGTTTGCATCGTTTGAGAAGAAATCAAGACACGACGTCCTTGACTATGCAGCTTCTCGAGCAACATGTCCAAGATGATGAGCTTTCCACTCGCCTGAACTAAGTGTTCACCTTCTTCAACTGGCTCTGGCTCTACACCATTGAAAAGATAAGAATGGCTACATGTTTTCACAGTTGTACCTATTATTTTGTAAATATTGATGCTGAGTGCTTGAAACACTTGTTTGAAGCTGGGCCACTCTTGATGCAATATAGATGCATAAATTTTCTTTTGAAGTGGGACCAATGGAGCCAGTACCGTAACCCTAGACAGCAGTGGCAATGTAAGAGTTCCATTCTTGACAAGTACAAATTTTGTACGCCGAAGCATGAATGCATGCACAATATATCTTAGCAGCTTGAACTGTTTGCTACATCTAGGGTATTGTCACCTTGAGTCAAGGTCGCAACTTTAATGAGCACAACACCAAAAGGGCCACGGGAATTTCCGTTGATCTTTCAAGTAAGCCAACAAACTTATAGCCTGCAATGTGTTCCCAAGTCCCATTGTGACTGCAAGTTCCCTTGACTGGCGTGGTCTTATTTCCTGTGTACATGCGATAGATGTCCTCCACTTCTCATGTTTCAACTCGTACTACTCTTATCCTTCTCATCGGTGTGGTGATGACATTTATGAGTATATCGCCCGTGGGATCAAACTGTATGGAACATTATCACATCACAGTTACTTGTTTTGAGAGTGGTGTCCCTAGATAAACATATAAGACTTACGAGCTTAAGAGAAGTATTCAACAACATGCTTAATGACCCACGGCGAGAGAGCCTTTAATCGTCAATACACAAAAGGTTTCCATTCGAATGTATGCATGGCAATATCATTACACATGGCACGACTATGGTAAGAGTGTTCGGGCGTATGCTGAATGATCCCTCCCACATATGGCGTGATTGCAGCAACAACATCTGATCATGATGGTGAGAAAGCTCATGAGGGGTTGGGGATAGGTCGGTGGGATGTCACTTTAGTGCCTAAGCGAGCAGAGGGGGAACCCGAAATTTTAAATATACCCAAAATTTTTGGGTGGTGTTGTAGCGGCTACAACAAATGGTGAACCACTGGTAGGAGCCAACATCTCTGTCAATATCACAACAATAGTCTGAGTCCAGATAGTGATGCAAGGGGATATTGAACAAGTTCTGCGGGTACCCTTTGTATTACTCTAGCCCTTTACATGTATGCCTAATCCTTGTGCCTCAACTAGGTCTCACTAATCAGAAACACATCAAAGAGAAAGCTCACAGACGCCAGTATCCTGTTGATGATGTGAATAGCAAGGCAGTGGGTTTATTATTTTCAGGATTTTTAAAGTAAGTTTCTGGTGTTGCTCCGCTGCCAGCAGGCCTGGACAGTACCCTGGTGGAGTCACTTTAAGAAATCACAAACGTTGCTCCGCTGCCAGCGAGCCCAGTCAGTACCCCAGGGGAGTCGTTGCATTACCTCTCTGCGCAGGAAGCCTTTCTCGATCCTTTACCCTTATTTATTTCATGTGCTTGTAGCACTTAGTTTCATGTGCTCGTGGCACTTATTCTTCATGGGCAGATGAGGGATCCCGACTTATTTTACGAGCAAGAGAGGTTGTTTCTTGTTTTACATAAACTGAAAGATATCCTAATTTGGGTTTTCCCTAGTGCCAAACCTTCACATCCCATCTACCACAATAGGCGAAGCGTGCAAAACAGATCATTAAGATTTCCAAGACTATGCTGGGCACAAGGCTTAGGCTACGAGCATGGGCCATTCAAACTCATTAGGTCTCCCATAAGCAACCGGCTCGTATTTCCCTGGCTAAAAAGTTTAGACTCATAGGCATCTTGTTGAGAAAGCGACTTTGATGACTTGTCCTAAGAGAAAGCTACTGTTGGGAAAAATACTGAGAGGGGGGGGTGAATCAGTATTTACTGCATATTCAAAACTTTTACTTTTTCTTGCTTCTAAAACCCATACGCTACTTTCCTGAAACAGACTCGCGTATATACGCGGATACCCTTTACGAAACTCGCGTATACACAGATATCTAATTATGTTATTAGATCTTCACTTAAATCATTCCATCATTCATTCACCAGATGTTTAATAAACAGTAAACATGTGCAGTAAGAACAGAATAAACCATCACACAAAGCATCACACATGAACACCAGGATTTTTAGGTGGAAACCCAAGTCGGGAAAAAACCACCGCTGCAGTTGCTCAGCCTTCAATATTTTATTATAGAGAAAAAATCTTACAACATATGTGCTGGCGCAGACTTGACCAGCACGCAGGCACCCACCTGCGCTCGTTTACCAGCCTCTCCTGGAAGGGAGCTCCAACCCCCTGACTCGTTTACCGGCCTCTCCTGGAAGGGAGCTACGACCCCCCGATCTCGTTTACCAGCCTCACCTGGAAGGGAGCTACAACCCCCTGACTGAAGGCTACAACCTTCAACACCACCTTGGACCACGTTTCATCAATTTTCACACTGGATCCAACCACTTCAATAGAACACAACTTGCAGGCCACAATTCATCATATTTCCAGACCGAACCCTTTCCATACTTTTAAGCACAAACATACATCATCAACAGATACATATCAACACAGATCGGATAGCAGAAACACAGCAGAACAGATCAGATATTTCATACCCCTTGCTTCAGCAAACCCTAGTTTGCATACGCGCTTTTACTTCACTGATGTCGCGTATATACGCGCTTCCGTCCACACAAACCAGCGTATACCTCAGTGTATATTTTATTGCGCATACGCGCTTTCTCTTCGCTGAAACCGCGTATATACGCGCTTCCTCCGCGGCGAAGTAGCGTATAGATCTTCAATCATTACAGAGCAACATACTTCATCAGATCAGATATTCAGTTCAGATCTACCCTTTTGCTTCAGACAGATGTTCGCCTAGATGCTCGCCTCATCACAGATCTAAGCCTTCCATAATCAGATCTAGCAAATACAAGAGCAATTCAGATCTAGATCCCCTTCTTCATTATTGGTGCATCATACATTCAGATTTATCATTCAAGTGTAACCCTTTCCATTCAGATATACTTCAGAGAGAAGTATTCATTCAAGCTCAGACATCTTGCACCCACACTCATTATTTGCACAATGAATTTCTTCTCCTTATATAGGTTTACCCTTTTTCAATACCATGAGCCAAAACCACATTACTTCCGATGGTATTCCTGGACGGGGTCAATTAGGCGAATCATTACCCAATACAATGGGTCAATACCATGGTGGTTACCCCTGTTTTTGCACTTTTTGAGCGCTTTTGCCCATACGCGACTTGGAACGTTCCTTTCCGCGTGCATACGCGACTTTCCCTAGGCCAATCCGCGTATACCAAGAGACATACTCTTTTCATCAAGATTTAGCACATGCTGAATTCCTTTCTTTATTTCCTTCTGTACATACTGTAGATACATCAGATTTCCTTTATCAAGAACATATTCTATCAAGCACAACTTCATCTAGTAAGCTGCCATTATAGTCATCAAGAGGGTTGCCTTTCACGAACACCACTCATCATCATATTGCTAACAAAACATCATTTACCAAGTCTATCAAGTCAAGAATAACTTCATCAGGTGGATTGCCATCAAGGACAACATATGTCAACAGTCGCATGTCTTCATCTTCATTCAGTGGGTTGCCATCAAGGACAACACTCTGCATCATATTTCCAACAGCTACCTCTTGAGATAGCCACCGTAGCCTCATGCAAAATAACGGGGTTACTGTTTTAGCAATCAGGGCAAAACAAGACTGCAAGGTGGTAGGGTTGCAATGAGGGCTCATGAAGTGGTAGGAGATATGACAAAAAATGATGTGAGAAAGAGAGTGTACGACGTAATGTAATAGGCGAGGCTCAAGACGCACTGCAACGCCATGTGCGAGAACGATCAACCAGTTGTAGGTGGATAAGAAGCGCAATACAAGCAATGATTATTAATGCAGCAACCAGCAACTGAAAAAGAAATGAGTGGAAAATGCTTGTAACATGATGATGCCGAAGATATTAATCTTAAACAAAAATAGCAAACACACTTTCTAATCATGAAGTAAAAATTTGGCAAGTAAACCTAATTCACTTTGAACTAAAAATTTATTAACAGGTTCTAGCTAGCCTACACCTAAACCCTAGTTTAACCCATGAGGTGACCGGGTTATGTAAAATCAGTTTTCCAGTGTAGCCACCGCATTAGTTCGCATCCTGCAATGACAACAATGATCAGGATCAGAGCTAGTATCCAAAAAAATGCAGTAGCAACAAAACTTACCTGAGGAGAAGGTGCAACGACAAGAAAAATCATAGATACTTACCCAAGAACATGCCATAATAGATTGTGCAAGCTGAATCCCACTCTCATCTCGATATGCAGCAATATTTTCTTGACACTCAACATTTATAAATGACACATAATCATTCATGCACAATCCTGGGTCTGATGGGCGCCGGGTAAGCCATTGCCTATTTGTATGCACATCCACTGAATAAGGTTGGTTGAGCCAACCAGCAACATCATTGTGGTGGTGAGGATGATTGATTTTATGGGGTGGAAGAAACAAGTAGGTTCCAGGTGAATTATAGATGCTCGCGCATCCAAGTGCAGAAACCTTAATCTGAGAAACCCTAGTTGGAGTTGTTTGAGGGGTCTTGTCAGGATCATAAGGACTAGGGGTAACGGCTGGAAAAAGCGGAAGTGCTTTGATTTTATGATGGTTACCTGAATCTTCCCAAAGCAAATTATCGAAACCTGGTGTCTCCAGATGGTCAGCAAAGGGATGCGAGTGACAGTCCTCAGTAGTATTAGTGAATATGCTTTCAGAAAAGTAGTGATCGCTGTAATCATCAATCTGATTAAGTTGGGTACCTGGCATGTTAGCCTCCCTGGGGGTTACCAATTGGGATGGGTCAAAAAAGAGAACATCTTGAGGTTGCCCAGGCAGGAAATTGCTCCTATGGCTGTCTAAAGATTCCGAGTGAGAAAGATCAGATCTGAAAGATTCATTGGTTTTTAATTGTGATTGTGAAACACCATCTGCGTGCTTATGATTGCCGCCAATACCAGTATAAGGAAATTTTGAATGTCTCGAAGAAATTACTAGTGTGGCGGGATCGAGAAACAGACCGGGGAATAATGAATGAATAGATTGAGTTGCAGGGGCGTTAACCATACAAGGCTTCTCAACACGTGCATCCGTGTCATTTAGAGAAAACAATGATCTGGCAGGCCTTGTAGGGGAATCAACTGCATCTGGGATAGGGGTTGATTCATAATCGGTATGTGAACCAGATTTAGGTTTGTGTCCAGGGAGACACCGAGTGGGCTCGAGGTAGGTTTCATGAACTGGGAGAGGTAATGAGCCACTATGGTTTTCGAGCTCTGATTCAACATGGGGCGCGAAAGATTTAAAGGTAGTACAATAGGCTCTATCCCCATGCACACATCTATCATTGCTCAGAAATTTCGAGGTCACAACTTCACTACCCGACAACTCAGGAGGAGGGGCGAGGATATCACAAATAGCAACACTCTCCTTGGAGGCCTGAATGTGGTCTGGACTCGGGGGGATGGACAAGGAAGAATTAGGGACAAATTCTGAACAACCGGTAACTTGCGGGTCATCATAGGGAACACTAGGATCAGGCTAGGTTGCTATTTGAAATTGTTCAAGGGAAACGAGGATCACATATGTGAACTGTTCTCTTAACAAATCCCAATCGACATCCTTTTCAGGGAACTCAAAACAATAATGAACAAATCTGATAGAAAATTCATCAAGAGGTTCCTGAGGTTCCATTCTGATGTCATTTAGCTTTATCAATACACTTTGAAAATCGTACCTGTGAAAATCTTGTTGTAATTCACTGGTGAGTTGTTCAAAAGAATGGATGGAAGCTTTCGGCAATGTGTGGCACCATTGCTTAGCGCGACCTTCGAGGGTGAGGAAGAAAAGAAAACATATCAAACCTTCATTTTCAATTTCGTAGCACTCACCAAAGTCATAGAAATCTAAAAGGTGTTGGGTTATGGACACTCCATTTTCACCATCAAATTTTAACTGGGACAAGTGATACATAAGTTCATCGGGGATGAAGTATCGAAGCTCATAAAATTCCGACAAATATCTCGGGAGGATGATTTGGGAACGAGCCATTACAGATATGAGATTAACTGCAGGCTCTCAGGGCTCAGCTTGTCATCTGGCCATCCTTCTAGCGCCAATTCTGTTGATAGGAAAATCTGTCCGGCCAACAACAGGGGATCTCCCCGGTAAAAGGGCCCAATTAGAACTTGAACCGTTTGGACTAGGGATCCCGTCCGGGGTGTGGGTCTGGCTACCACTAATTTCTCCTTTGCTTAGGGTCTCGCTTAAACTCTATAAAATAATGGATACACACCTAATCAACTGATACAAGACATATTATTGATGCATTAAATGTACATGTGACACTATGAGTAGCAAGAGGAAATAATAAAGCATGAAGACCGAAGGAAGTGTTGTTAACAACACTTCATTGGGGTCACACTTGTAAAATGTTCTGACCACAAAGGAAACAATTCCTCATGGCAAGAACACCTTTCACTTCCTAAAAGTTTTAAATAGTAACACAAATGGCAATAAAAAAAGCCATCAGCATTCGTTAAGAAAGTGAAATAAACTCAGCCACCATTAACATACTCAATAAACTGTTATGCAAATGTAATGTGAATTGAAGATGTAGTTCCCTTAATCTAAAGATGTTCAGAAACTGAAAACATAATACTCAACAGTTCTCATACATAAGACAACACCAGATCCACAAAGGGATTTTTCAAAATTATTGTATTAATGCTTAAATGTATAATCCTCTGGTAATAAAATATACTCAGCTCGAGTTCCAAACAAAAGATCCTTTTACAAGCTCCCGAAGGAGTATTTATAATACAAAACCTGCCCTTTGGGCTTCCTTGACTTTTCATCTTCCTGACCGTTGGGCTGCCTTGCGACCCAGTCTGTTTTGCGACCTGCAACCTGACTGGGTTTTGCGACCTTGCGACCTAGTCGTTGGGTCGCTGGGTTGCACCGTCGGGCATTTGATAGGGGATGCGACTTAGCGACCCGGCGACCCGTGCGACTTGCGACCTTTGGGAACTTGCGACCCGCGACCTCAAGCAAATCTGCGATTTGCAACCTCGAGCAGATCAGCGACTTGCGACCTCGGGCAATATATGCGACCTGCGACCCATTCGCTGGGTCGCTGGGTTGCGTAGTCGAGCCTTTGACATGGAACACGACTCCGCGACCTAGCGACCTGAAGAAATCTGCGACCTGGGGTTTTATCCCTTATACATTTCTCCTATTGAGATAGTCTTAGCTCCCGCCACATGAACCAACATTTTATGGATAAGCAAAAAACTTTCTTGTCTGGGTCATCATCATAATCTCCTCATGTTACCTATGTGTAAGCACATTAGATTAGTCATTAGCCTCACCCACATAAATATGTTGATGCATGTTGAAGAAAAAATAAAGATACAGTAAAAGAAAACACAGATGCATAAGGAGCATATTGACAAATAACATCAAGGGATTTTAACGATTAGCTTGGACCCCTGTGTAGTCCTGCTTTGTAAGCGATATATGAACGATTGTGCATATCTTTCATGGGTCGCAGCCTCTAATGGATGCACAATTTGCGACCTTGCGACCTCAGAGAGGTCGCATAGTCGCACTTCGAGTAAGGTCGCATCTGCTGACTAGTAGCAACTGTTGTGACCCCGCGACTTGGGTTGGAATGCGACCTCTCGATGGTCTCACAGTCGCAACTTTATGCAGGTTGCACCCCTTATTCATTTAGCATGATTTGTGACGTAGTGACTTGGGAAATACTGCGACCTCCCTGCGGTCGCACAGTTGCACGTTCATGCAGGTTGCACTTTCACCAATTCCATGTGTTCTGCGACCTGGCGGCAGGTCGCAAAAGGCCAGAGGTAGAATTTTCTCCACTTTGTTGAGCTGTGGCTCCTGCAATCTGGTTTAGCGATGAGTTAATGGAGGGGGAAGTGATCGATGAAAATTGCGTAGCTACAGCAACTGTCCCGGTCAAACTCCATGTTTCATTATGCAGTGTGCTCGCTCTCCAAACCCCGATTCAGGTGTATCATGGCTTCTATATTGAGCATCAACCTAGGTCAATAGCATGCAATGAGAGAAAAAGAGAAAAAAAAAAATTCATATCGCGTTGAGACGTAGCATGATGTCTCTCGTTCTGGTCTGCAAAACTCCAGCGAAATCCAGCGCAATATTCTCAAAAGAGGATGGACCTCGACCATACAGGGGCGCGCAGCTTTTGATGCTCCTTGGTCATCACGTTAACTTCGAATGCAGGGTGCTAACCATGCTGTGTGCTCTTTCTGAGATCATGTTAACAACGATAAGCTGTATGAGAGTTATAATCCATCTCAACACAACATCGAACGGGCAGATTATTTCCCTCGGCTGCTCTGTGGTCTTGTCTATCTCTCCGATCGACTACAGGTGGTCTTCATCCATCTGCAATTCAACACGCATTATAACAAGAGCGTGCAGTCTCGAATACCATTTTTTAGTCGTGCACTTTGATCCCATCTCAAAGAAAACAAATCTGTCATTGTGCAAGGCTAATTATATGCGGTTTCGGCTCCTCTGAGTCGAAAAGTCTCTACACATGCACGTATGCTTGCAGCGAAATTGTTTAGGGCTCTATGCCACATGGTCTTTGCATGCATGCCGATGCTGCGCGCGACCTCACTGTCTCGGAGGTTGTTTCACAGAGATTCCTGCATGAGCCTGCAATGGAAAATGCACTGTGGGCTGTGTGATCCGATTTTTTAGTACCCTTGGACAGAGTAAAAGAGAACGCCTTATGAATTATCGAAAATTTAGCTCTGTGAAGACAACTCGACGTGGTCAGTAGTGGCACTATCGAAAATTCAGCTTCCAATGAATATGTAACGATAATGCCTTTCTAAATGGGACCAGCACAGCAGATTTGAAGAGTGATTCTCTCCCGGAATATCGCCGTCGGGGCTACAGAAGTCAGCTTTTCTCTGTTCCTTCGAAAATAGCTCTTTTAGTATCAAACGAAGCATGCCTTTTATGGCGCTAGATTTTCGGTCCACGACTTCAGTTGTAACTCATAAATCATTCAAATTCCTTTTCAGCACGATATCCTTATACACTTACCAGAAACGCGCGGTCCTTTTATGACGGTTGCCATGCAGACTTGGAGATAGATACGTTGAAAATTTCATCCATGTAGTTTTCACTAATCAACGTATTATAATATTCCACTGCCACATGTAAACACGACTTTGGACCATAAAATATATATCTTCTCCAAACCTTTTAGCGTAGGTCGAAAACTTGTCATCGAAACCTTTGCGCTCATTTGTAATGTTTATATGATCTCGCTCCTCTAATATTATATGGTTTGAAAAACATGTTGTTTTTGCACCGCTTGAAACATGGTTGTAGAATATCGTATATCGCACCACGACTTTGGATCACCGAATATATATATTTTCTCAAAACCTTTTAACATAGTTTGAAAAACTTCGGCCTAAAGGTATTTTGAGCCCAATTGTAAAATCCTTCGTATAGTTTTTTACATAATTTCGCTCCTCCAATCTTATGTGGCTTGGAAACTATACATGTTTGTGCCTTAGCTTAATGTTTCAAAATGTCACCTTGGTCCATCGAAAGTGCGCCTGCCATGTAGCTTAGGTTTAACAAACATTGCTTCCCTTCCCCAAATTGCCAGAGTTGTCAACACAACTCAAAATCATTGTTGGTTCAGAAGAATTGCCTTTTATAGAATTTGTACAATCTCCAAAGACAAAATGTACTTTTCCATTACTTGACTTTGGTACAACCAAGAGCTTCCTTCTATGTTGCCATGATGGGTCAAATTTGTGTAGGCCATAAATTATTATGGACCTCAAATTGACATCTGCTATACTGTCTGATCTATGTGCTTTTGGGTTGACATCATCATGGCTAATCACATTATGACTAAGCTGCAAATTTTTGTGGGCCCTTTGCATAATCACCGCCTCAACTGTGTTTAATGTTTATTTCCAAAACATGATGCAGCTGACCAACGCGATGAGCACGCTGTATTGTTTGCTTGTCAACCTGCAGATTCTAGTCCTGCTCTCAGAAAATGACAATATCAGCTCCTGCAAGATTCAAACCCGCACCACCAGCTCGGGTAGATATTAAAATACAATGCTTCACGAGTATCATCATTGGCCTTTCTGATGTCACTTGATTCTGGCAGTGTTGATGCTTTGCCACCAAAGCTTTGCACAGCTGTGAAAGACTCTTCTGCTCTTACTGATCCATCAAGACACTCATAAGAATACATTAGCAGCTCTAAGTAATCCTGAAGAATGTCTATTGTTCGCGTCGTTTGAGAAGAAGTCAAGACACGACGTCCTTGACTATGCAGCTTCTCGAGCAACATGTCCAAGATGATGAGCTTTCAACTCACCTGAACTAAGTGTTCACCTTCTTCAACTGGCTCTGGCTCTACACCATTGAAAAGATAAGAATGGCTACATGTTTTCACAGTTGTACCCCAATATTTTGTAAAGATTGATGCTGAGTGCTTGAACCACTTGTTTGAAGCTGGGCCACTCTTGATGCAATACAGATGCATAAATTTTCTTTTGAAGTGGGACCAATGGAGCCAGTACCGTAACCCCAGACAGTGGTGGCAATGTAAGAGTTCCATTCTTGACAAGTACAACTTTTGTACGCCGAAGCATGAATGCATGCACAATATATCTTAGCAGCTTGAACTGTTTGCTACATCCAGGGTATTGTCACCTTGAGTCAAGGTCGCAACTTTAATGGGCACAACACCAAAAGGGCCACGGGCATTTCCGTTGATCTTTCAAGTAAGCCAACAAACTTATAGCCTGCAATGTGTTCCCAAGTCCCATTGTGACTGCAGGTTACCTTGACTGGTGCGGTCTTATTTCCTGCGTACATGCGATAGATGTCCTCCACTTATTATGTTTCAACTCGTACTACTCTTATCCTTCTCATTGGTGTGGTGATGACATTTATGAGTATATCGCCCATGGGATCGACCTGTATGGAACATTATCACATCAGAGTTACTTTTTTTGAGAGTGGTGTCCCTAGATAAACATATAAGACTTACGAGCTTAAGAGAAGTATTCAACAGCATGCTTAATGACCCACGACGAGAGGGCCTTTAATCATCAATACAAAAAAGGTTTCCATTCGAATGTATGCATGGAAATCTCATTACACATGGTGCGACTGCGGTAAGAGTGTTTGGGCATATGCTGAATGATCCCTCCCACATATGGCGTGATTGCAGCAACAACATATGATCATGATGGTGAGAAATCTCATGAGGGGTTGGGGATAGGTCGGTGGGATGTCACTTTAGTGCCTAAGCGAGCAGAGGGGGAACCCGAAATTTTAAATATACCCAAAATTTTGGGTGGTGTTGTAGCGGCTACAACACATCCATAATCTTTTATTGAAATTTACTGCTCACACAGTCCAAAAACACAACAAATTCTCTTGTAGCTCCAGTAGAAATTCAAGCAACTTGAATGGGTGAATGTTTCAGCAAAGCTAGGGTCCTCCATGAATAGCTCAAGGTCCATGGAATTCTATCCAAGCACAAAGCCTCTTTTTTATGCTTTCTCCTTCATGGCCATCTTCCTTTATAACCAATCTTCCTTCTTAAACATGTGAGACCTGTAAAGAAAAAATTTGACAAAGCGCTGTTTTGCAATGGGCTGGAATCTTCCAAGGTGACAAATCATTAATACATGCAAAGGCTGAAGGGTTAATAATAGAGAGTAGCTTGGGTGATTTGTTTAAAAAGTAATTTGACAACTTGAGGGAGGATGATGACACATGTGACCACAAAAAACAATGATGAGACAAAATATGATCTTGCATGCTTGGGAATTAAGAAAAATAGCTTAACTTACCTCACCTTTATCTTCATCCATCAAAATTTGACACCTCACACCGCTCTCACACTCTTTGCAGGAAAAACCCAGTTTCGTAGTGAAAAGTGTTTCAGGCAATTTCATAGCGAAAAATTTCTAATTTACCATATAATTCGCTACGAAATTGTGTAAAACTGACAAGTGAAATATTTTGTGATTTAAATGTGTGGGAATGACAAATAAATGAGATGAGGTATATTTTAATGATATGAAATGGTTTGTGGTGGGTTTTAGACTTAGGGTAGACATCAACAAATGAAATTTTTTCAGTCATTTCATGAAAATGACTATGAGACAACATGAACCTAGGCTAATGACATGTAGAACCCTATCAATGAAATTGTTTAAACTTATGATTGATAACAGTGGCTCCACTGGGGATGGTGTGCCCCTGTGGTACAAAAAAGAACATGTAGTTCCAGTGCCATCCTTATTGAAAACAAAACTTCTAAAATTCATAAAGCCTTCTTCAAACTCTTATAGTCTTCTCCTCAGGTCAAGCTTGATGATTACTGATTAAAAACCAAATCTATACATACCGAAAAATTTCTCAGTCTACTTGATCTTATTCACACACACTCCTACCTACCCTAACAACTGCAATCTTCAGGTTTTATTCAAGTTACATGAAACCTCCAATAAATCTAGTCAATGAGCTGATCTGATACTTGAACCCCTTGAATGCACTTGAACCAAACAAAAAATATATTATGAAATGATAAAGGTAAGGGAATATGGGTTTTTCATAGTGAAAAAATAATTGAAAACTTGGACTATAGAAATCTTCCATGTAATCAACTATGGGATCATAGAAGACACAATTTATTGATATCCCTTTTAAGCTCTTAATGACAAATTGATCCTGGATATCTTAAGTTTCATTTTCTTTATCAAGGCTGAACCTTGATTCCAACTCTACAATATCAAGCTCATAACCATATTCCTCCTTTATCTGCAAGTCAAATGGTATAACAATTTATTCCTTTTTTGGAGGAGGAAGACTTTCCAAGAACAGTTTAGGATCTTGGAAATCATATGATCCAATTTGAACATCCAATAGTTCATTTTCATTCTGTAATTTTTCAGCATCTAAACAAACAAAAAAAAATTATTTTCAGGTGTGAGTTGATTGGATTTCAAAAAAAGTAATACTATTGTTGAGAAATGTTCATCAATCTGAAATTCTACTAACTCATCCCTTACACTTTGTAACATTTCATCATATAAAGGGTTTTCCACATACCTTGTCATCTTGGATCACCATGAATGTTCTGAAATCTGGATTCTTCCAAGTGAATTCACTCTGAACTTTGAAGCTCAGTATCTTGAACAATGGAGTCGCCAGGTGAATGGTACAACATTCCTGTGTTCGGCTTGTGTTCACCATCACAAGTCAAATCTGAACTTTGTTGTTCTTCCCGGAGAAAATTTACACCTTCGATCCTTGGCAACGGTTCCAAAATGTTATCACGAAATTGATTCTGATAGGCTGCTCATCAATCAACTTAATGTAACTCTTTCAAACCACTTTTGACTGAAGATTAGCCTCTTCATTTTGAGAGGGCTTTCTCAAGGTAATTTATGATTTTCAATGGAAATTCTATTATATGGCTAACTCTATAACTGTAACTTGATTGTGATTGATTGCAGGTTGAAAATGTAAGGACTTTCTACCATTGGGCTATGGTCAACATCAGTAAACTCAATGAAAATATTTCTTCTAATGGAAACTGAGGCAAATGGAGGTTTCAATGAAAAGATAGTACACACACACAACATATGAAGAAAACAACATTTTAGTCTATAAAGGAAATCAAAGCATGTTACCATGAGTTCTGAGTAATTAGACATCAAACTAACTGCATATATAACACTGTTACTGATGAAATAGGTAACCTGACCTCAAAATGGGAACTCTAGCCCAAAAAGACTCAAAAAACATGAAAAAACACCCCAAAAACAAAAAAAAGTGTATTCCAAAACGCACTTGGTTTTTTTGAAGGTCAAACTTCAACATTTTATAAAATTATGCTAAAAACAAAATTGTTTCTTGAAAAAAGGATTGAAAAAACACCCTCAAAACAAAACCAGTTGATGCTAGAATAACAAAAAAAAAATTATGTCATATTTTTGACATTTTAAAAAATAGAAATAACATTTTTTAATTTTTAAAATTCAAACATTAAAAAAAAACCTAAAATTTAAGAAAAAAAATAAATTTTAAAAATAAAAACATTTTAAAGCTTAAAATTTAAAAATATATAGAAATAAAAAAATAAAAATAAAAACTAAATAAAAATTTTAATTCAAACATTAAAAAAAACCTAAAATTCAAGAAAAAAATAAAAAATAAAAAATAAAAATAAAATTAAAGATTAGAATTTCAAAATATATAGAAATAAAAAAATAGAAATAAAAACAAAATAAAAATATTAAATTAAAAAGAAAAACAAGTAAAAAAAAAGAAAGAAATTATAAAAAATAAAATATACAAATTAAATTTAAAAAAGAAAAAGAAAATATTTATTAAATTAAAAAAAAAAAATTTAAAGAAATATATTAAATTTTAATAAATTTAAAACTTAAAAAAGAAAAAAAAGAAAGAAAAAAAAACATTATTGAAATTAAAAGTAAAAAAATGAAAAATTGATTAAAAATAAAAAATGAAAAATAAAATACAATAAAAATATTAAATTTAAAAAAATATATATTAAAAAAACAAACAGATTTTAAAAAATAAATTAAATTTAAATTATAAAAAATAATATATATATATATATATATATATATATATATATATATATATATAATTAAATTAAAAAAATATATATTAGATTTTATTAAATTTAAAAAAAAGAAGTTAATATTAAAATAACAAATTAAATTAAAAAAATAAAATAAATTTTAATAGATAAATGAATAAACAAATAAATTTTGAAATAAAAAATAAATTTTAAATATAAAGAAAAAAAAAAACATTGTTAAAGTAAAAAGTTAAAAAAACTTTAAAAATCAATTAAAATTGAAAAATTGAAAAAAAATAAATTAAAAAAAAATATATTAAATAAAAAACAAAATAAAAAACAAATTAATTTGAAAAAACTAAGTTTAATATTATATATATATATATATATAATTTTAAATACACAATTTTAATTGAAATAAAAAAAAATACAAAAAATTTATGTAATTAAAAAAATAATAATAATAAAATAAAATTTTTTAAAAAAATATTAATTTCAATTAAATAAATAAATAAAAAATACAAAATTTAATAAAAAATATTAACAAAATATAGAAAAAAAAATTAAAAACAAAAAAAATTGAATAAAATTAAAAAAATAAATAAATAAAAAAATCCAAAAAAGCAAAAAAAAATAAAACAAATTAAATTTCAAATATAAAAATTAAATTAAAAAAAAAATAAATAAATTTTTTGAATTAAAAAAAAAAAAAAATCAAATTAAAAGAAAAAATATTAAAAATTAAAAAAATTTAAAAAAAAAAAGATTTTTTTGATCGTGGTGGCACCGCCAATCGGCCTCCCGCCCAGGTGGCAGCGGAGGCCGGCCGCTGGGTGGGAGGTCGATTTCGACCTCCCGCGGCAGGAGGCCGATTCCAGGAATCGCCCTTCGCGGCGAGAGGCCGATTCCGGGAATCACCCGGAGGTGATTCCCGGAATCGGCCTCTCACCGGAGGAGGGCGATTCCCGGAATCGGCCTCCCGCCGCGGGAAGGCGATTCCCGGAATCGGCCTCTCGCGGCGGGAGGGCAATTCTCGGAATCGGCCTCTCGTCGTGGGAGGGCGATTCTCGGAATCGGCGTCAGGGCGATTCCCAGAATCAGCCTCTTGCGGCGGGAGGGTGATTCCAGGAATCGACATCTCGCCGCAGGAGGGTGATTCCCAGAATCGACCTCCCGCGGCAGGAGGGCGATTCTCGGAATCGGCCTCCCGTCGCGGGAGGGCGATTCCCAGAATCGACCTCAGATCGATTCCCGGAATCAGACTCCCGCCGTGGGAGGGCGATTCCCGGAACCAGCCTCCCATGGCGGAAGGACGATTCTCGGAATTGGCCTCTCGCCGCGGGAGGGCGATTCCCGGAATCGGCTTCCCGCGACAGGAGGGCGATTCTAGGAATCGGCCTCCTGCCCAGGTAGCGGCGAAGGCCAGCCTCCGCTGCCACTTGGGCGGGAGGCCGATTGGCGGCACCACCACGATCAAAAATTTTTATTTTTATTTTTATTTATTTTTATTTTTAATATTTTTTAATTTTTTTTAATTTAATTATTTATTTTTTTTTTTTTTTTTATAAATTCAAAAAATTAATTTTTTTTTTTTTTTTTAATTCAAATTTTTGTTTTAAATTTAATTTGGTTTAATTTTTTTTGTTTTGTTTTTTTTTTAATTTTGTGTTTAAATTTAATATTTTAGATTAATTATTTTTTAAAATTTAAAATTTATTTATTAAATTTATTAAATTTTAATTTAATTAATTTTTTTTTAAAATCTTTTAGTTTATTTAGTTTTTCATTTTTAAAATTTATAAATTGTTTCATTAAAAAAAAAACAGTAAATTTATGGATATTTGTTTTTTAATTATTTGTACGTGGTTTTTTTTATTTTTTTTGTTTTTTAATGATAGTTTTTTTTTTTTTTTTTAAATTTTCTTTTTCAATTTTCAATTTTGTCTCTTTTTGTTAATTTTAAAATTTGTATTTTTGTTTTCGTATTATTATTATTTTTTTAATTTAAATTTTTAAATTAAATTTTTTCTTTTTTGTATTTTTTTTTTAATCTAAATTTTAATTTTGTAATTTAAATTATTTTTAAATTTTCTATTTAAATTTTTTTTTTTTTTAATTTTTTTGGTTAATTTTTGTTTTTTTTCTTTAAATTATGTG
This sequence comes from Pinus albicaulis, assembly GCA_034641835.2. NCBI lineage: Eukaryota > Viridiplantae > Streptophyta > Pinopsida > Pinales > Pinaceae > Pinus > Pinus albicaulis. The sequence continues at coordinate 900,993,247 of CM076572.1, read as the reverse complement.
TTTTTTTTTCAAATTTTGTCATTTCTTTTGATATAATTTTCGAATATTTTTGTTTTTTTATTTATTTTTGTTTAAATTTTTTATTTTTACGAGTTAATTTTGTTTTTTTTACATTTTTATTGGTTTTATATATATATTTTTTATCTAAGTTTTGTGTTTTATTACCAACATGAAAATCACCACTCTAAATAAAAAAGGTTGATGCTTCATCAATATGTTTCAAAATTAGCATGAAAATCACCGCTCTAAAAAAAAAGTTGATGCTGCATCAATACGTTTCAAAATTAGCATGAAAATCACTAACATTTTAAAGCAAATATTCATACTTCATAAATAAAAATATTAGAGTGTCAAAAATGTGCTAAAAAAAAAAAACGTGATTATGCATCACCACTTTTCAAAATCGGGTGCTTTTTATGCTACCAAAAAAAAGTAGGTAACAATGCGGTTACCTATTTCATCGGTAATAGTGTTATTTAAACATGAAAGATATGGAAGATACAACACATTGAACACCTCCTTCGAATATCAAGTAAAGAAGAAAATATCACTGTATATTACTGAAACTAAAAAAACTATTACAAAGTAGCAGTTTGGTACAACAGTCTCCAACCCTCTGATATTCAATCTTATGTCTATAAATAGAATCCTTTTACATTGCATAGGATGTTGGGTCCTCGAACCTTAACCCTGACAACTAAGCATAACTGACAACTCTATTTCTGGAACATAAAAAGACACCTATTCACTTTAAGAGTTTATCTCCTAGTGGGACTCTAATTACATTTATTAACTCCACTTTTTTAATAGTGGGATCGTTACATAGATAAGGCTCAAGTGCTTGAATGGAATTCTCCATGACATAAGACATAAATACACTTTCCGAGAATTTAGTAACAATTGTCCTATTTTCTAGGAAAGAATCAATAACAACTACAATTTTGTCTTCATGTTGTTTTGTATAAAAGGTACACATGTCGAGTGATGAAAATTTGCTGATATTTATCCTCATTTGTTTGGATGGCTCCACGTGACTAGCTGATCTTCCACATGCCCTTTGAAACTTCAAAAATCCTTCAGAAACCCCTCGCTGCAAAACAAAGCATTTTAGGCAGTTTTGTAGCTTAGTTTAGTAGCGAGCTTATTTCTATCTTTTAACTTTTCCTTCTGCCACCTCTGCTGGCCCAAAAGTATTTGTCAGGTCAAAATATTAAATTATATAAAACTCCCTCCTTAGTTCTCCATAAAACTAAATTTAAAGACAAAAAATATTCTTCATAAATTTCATAGCGTCTTTTGGCCTTCAAGCCTGGAACTCGCTACGAAACTACATGATTATCGAGAAAATTCAAAATTATCCCATTTTCATCAAAATTTCACCTTTAGGTCTAAAAATTGATATGATGAAATATGATAAGGCACACTTGGTTCAAAATGCCTCTTACCCTCTTCAAAAAGCATCATTTTCACCTTTAGGAAGTTAATTTACTAATAAAATGACTTTGTTTTTATGAAAAAATAGGGTTTAGAGATGAGATCCTATCTCCCTATCCTTGATATTTGTTGCAAAACGAGAGGAATGTTTTGTAAATAAGTTAATCTTGAAGAAAAACCTCTCTTGGTTTTCTGAAAACCATATTCTGCTGTCAGGAATCTGCATTAGAAAAAACGTGTCTAAAACAGGAAAATTCTGAATTCTGAAAATATGTCCCAAATACCTCTTTGAATATCCTAATCGGTAGCACCTGTGAAAAATACGAAAGAGGTTATTTTTCCTTGTTACATTATTGATAATAACCTCTCTCATTATTTCATAATTCATCTCTGTTCGTTTATAATCTTCTCTTGAAATTTACCTGCACACACAGTCTAAAAACACAACAAATTCTCTTGTAGCTTCGACAAAAATTCAAGCAACTTGAATGGGTGAATGTTTCATTAAAGCTAGGGTCCTCCATGAATAGCTCAAGGTCCATAGACTTCTATATAAGCACATAGCCTCTTTTGTATGATTTCTCCTTCATGGCCATCTTCCTTTATAACCAAGCTGCCTTCTTAAACGTGTGACATGTGTAAAGAAACAATTTGACAGAGAGTTGTTTTGCAATGGGCTGGACTCTTCCAAGGTGAAAAATGACTGATACATGCAAAGGTTGAAGGGTTAATGACAGAGAGGAGCTTGAGTGATTTGTTTAAAAAAGTAATTTGACAACTTGAGGGAGGATGATGACACACGTGACCACAAAAAACAATGATGAGACAAAATATAATCTTGCATGCTTGGGAATTATGAAAAATAGCTTAGCTGACCTCACCTTTGTCTTCATCCATCAAAATTTGACACTACACACCGCTCTGAAACTCTTTGTAGGAAAAACCCAGTTTGGTAGTGAAAACTGTTTCAGGCAGTTTCCTAGCGAAAATTACGGATTTACCATATAATTCGCTATGAAACTGTGTAAAACTGACAAGTGAAATATTTTTTGACTTAAAAGCATGTGAATGACAACTAAATGAGATGAGGTAGATTTGAATGATATGAAATGGTTTGAGGTGGGTTTTAGACTTAGGGTAGACATCACCAAATGCAATTTTTTTAGTCATTTCATGAAAATTACTATGAGACAGCATGAACCTAGGTTAATGACATGTAGAACCCTATCAATTAAAGTGTTTAAAATTATGAGTGATAATAGATTGAATGCACAAATCTATCCAATTGGAAAATGACAGAGTCACATTCATGAGATGACTTAGTGAGCATAAGATTACACAATCAACTGTAAATGAAAATAAGTAATTTAGAAAACATTCATGAAATTAATCTATAAAACAATGAGAAATTTAAACTATGAATTGACAAGAATATGATTATGAAGTAATGCAAATTTTAACTATGAATTGACAAGAATAAAACTACAAATAAACAGGAATTTAAACTAAGGAATTGAAAAAAACTAAACTAAAAAATAATTATGAAAAACCTCCTTTCCGTGCAGGGTCCCTCTACAACAGAATGATTCTGAAATCTACTTAGACTATGCGTGCTTCAGAGATCTGGAACTGTTATTCTTTATTAGAAAAATAGAGTTTGAAAGAGTAACACCGAATTATCACAAAAACTAGACTACTTCCCAGTTTCAACATACTAGTATTTATACAGGTTTTGAATTTAACTGTTTGAGGAAATTCCTCCTATAGATAGAAAATAAAACTGAAATTAGAATTCTAATTAGAAGAAAATTCTTCATATCTATCTCTCGATTTTCTATGTCAGAGAAAATCGAGTCTTTCTTCCATTGATCTCGTTCTTTGACAAATATTTGCACGTGAGCGTAGGCATGATTCCTCCTTGAATTCAAACATGTAAGAGGGATACAATCCATTTGTGGATCATTCCAGAGATACCCATATGACCTCGCTTCCTCATTTTCTTCTCAAAACCTTTCAAACAATAATGGTGGCTGCAGAAACAAAGGTTAGCTACAAAATTGCACGCATTCTGTAGTTAATTACATAAATTCATCTAAATAATAAGAAACATTATAATATAAAGTAGATATCATCTAAATGCATTCTTTGATGTGGAATATGTTAATTATCACTGATTGAAGTCATGAGTTTGTGAAAAAGGAAGAATAAATGATGGAAAAGGGTGTATCCATGTGTGGATCATTCCAAAGATACCATATGATCTTGCTTCCTCATTTTCTTCTCAAAACCTGTCAAACAATAACGGTGGTTGTAGAAACAAAGGTTAGCTACAGAATTGCACGCATTCTGTAGCTAATTACATAAATTCATCTAAATAATAAGAAACATTATAATATAAAGTAGAGATCATCTAAATGCATTCTCTAATGTGGAATATGTCAATTATCACTAATTGAAGTCATGAGTTTGTGAAAAAGGAAGAAGAAATGATGGAAAACGGTGTCAAATTAAGAACAGTTTTGAGGTTCAACACTTCTTGTGACCCCTTTTCACGTATTTTCTCAACTGATGAGAGCATTATGGAATCCATGATGCTGGAAGAAGAACCATGGGCAGATTCTCATCACCAATTACATGTTCTAGATTACATTGAAGATAGTCCAACTGAACTATATCACCCTAAATTCATTGATTTCTCAACAAATTCCATTCCTATCCACACCGTCAATTCTGAGTGAAACCCATCAAATATTGAAGAAACAATTTCTATCAATATTTCAACTAAACCTGGTGTAGTAGAAAGAATTTATGTCAGCATGTCTTGTTTTACATCTGAACTTGACACTTACCGCACTCTTTTCCGTGAATTCCGTGATGTATTCTCTTGGTCGTATAAGGAAATGCCATGCATTGATTCCAATATATTTGAGCACAAGCTTAAAATGTACCCTGATGTCAAACCGGTACGACAACACCTCCATCCTCTTCATCCTAAGAAGGTTGTTGCCATTAAAGCAGAGGTTGAAAAACTTTTGCGTGCTGGTTTTAATTACCCTGTTTCGCATACCGATTGGGTTTCCAACATTTTTCCTGTCATGAAGAAATAAGGGAAAATTAGAGTGTGCATTGTTTAGAAGGATTTTAATCATGCTTGCCCAAAGGAAAACTATCCCACTCCCTTTATCAACCAAATCATTGACGAATGTGCCGGATTTGAAATATTTTCCTTCATGGATGGTTTTTCCGGTTACAATAAGATCAATATTCGCCCAGAGGACCAATATAAAACAACTTTTATCTATCCCTAGGCCACATTCACTTATCAAAAACTCTCTTTTGGTATAAAGAACGCTGGGGAAACCTTTCAAAGCGAAATGAATTATTCTTTCCATGACATCAAACACATTGTTCAACCTTATCTAGATGACTTACCTGCCCATTCACGGAAACAGGTTGACCACCCAGTAAATTTGAGAGCCATATTTTTACAACTCCATCACTACAAAATATGCCTAAATCCATACAAATGTGTGTTTTGTGTCGGTTCTGGTCATTTGCTTGGTTTCATCGTGTCGAGAGATGGGATTTGACTTGATCAATTGAAGGTCTGGGCCATTCTAGATTTTCCTGTGCCTTCCAACCTACTTCAGTTATAGAGACTCCAAGGGAAGGCTAACTTTATAAGGAGATTCATTCCCAACTATGCCAAAATGGCTAAAGGATTTACTCGAATCTTGAAAAAGGGGACTCCCTTCCATTGGGATGAGGTTGCGCAAGCTTCCTTCCATGCTCTTAAAGATACCTTGATCCGAGCCTCATTAATGTATCCCAAAAATTATCATCGTGATTATTTCATCTATCTCACCGCTGTAGATACAACCATCGCCATCATTTAGTCCAGGAAGAAGATGGGATTGAACATACAATCTATTATTTGAGTTGCAATCTCAATGATAGAATTTAAATACACTTATGTTGTGAAGCTCCCTTTGGTAGTTTTTCACGCTGTACAAAGATTTTTGTACTATATCCTACTTCGGAAGACCATTGTCATTTCAGATTTCAACGCTATGACAGACATTCTGTCACGTTAATTGCTGGGGGGAAATACTTAAAATTTATAGTCATTTTGTAGGAATTTTATTTGGAATTCATCAAATCCAAGTCAAAGAAGTCTTTGGTTTTCGCTGAGCTTATCTGCGACCTTCCCTCGAGTAGCACTAAGTCTACATCGGAGCCATCCATTCTGAATGAGTCTTTGTTTCTGATTGCGTCATCTGACCCGTGGTATGGAGATTTTTTGATCTATCTCTAGACCCAAACTTTATGACCCAATACCTCTCTTTTGCAACAACGACGTATTCGATACTAAGCCAAAGATTATCTGATCATCTGCGATACACTATATCGTTGTGGTGCCGATATGATTTTACGTAGGTGCCTCACTCATGAGGAGGCTGATAAATTTTTAAATGATTTCCACACTGGTACTTGTGGTGGACATTTGTCTGGTTTTGCTACCGCGCAGAATATTGTCTGCGCTGGTTACTTCTGGGCTACCATATTTCATGATTGAATTCTCGCGGTCAGAAGTTGTCATGCTTCCTAGATATTTGATTGTAAAACCCATGTGCCGCCAGCGCCAATGCATCCTGTCATAGTTGTGAGGCCATTTTCCAAATGGGGCATTTACTTCATGACATGTAACCCTCGCTTGGCTGTTTATATTTTTGTCACCGTTGACTATTTTACCAAGTGGACCAAGGCCATGCCTAAATTTAACAACACAGGTGAGACAACTGGATTTCTTTTCTTTAACCATTTGGTTACTCGGTTTGGTGTGTGTTGAGAGTTTTAATTAACGATTAAACCTCTTAATATTTAAATGTCAATATGGGGCTCGTAAGCTTTGATTTATACTTCATTTGGCTCAACTTATGGTCAG